>JZKD02S1678029.1:688771-699918 GCA_000966675.3 Picea glauca | reverse complement strand
AATCAAAGAAGATTATTTAAATGATAAAGTGAGGTGACAAAATCAAGGAGGAATATTTAAATGATAAAGTAATGGAGAACTTTCTAATTATGGAAAGTGGTTAACCCTAAAAATGCGGACAATAGGTTAAGTGACCTATAAATGGGTTAAGTGACCTAGAAATGGGTTAAGTGACCTAGAATATGGAGAGTATAAATAAGAGGAAAGGATCTCATTTTACATCACACTTGAGCATATTGAATATATATAGGTTACTGAGGTAACCAAAGGATATCTAATCCAAATTTCAAAGGGAAGGTGAAGAAAATAAGGCCGGAATTCAAGGGAGGATAAATTCTTTTGATGATGCTTTCTAAGGTATGTTATTTACAGGTCATCTCACCATTTTCGGAATAAATATTTTTCTAGAATAATTCAGACCGTGAAATTGCTAGGTCATTGAGGAAACATATCCAAGTATCTACGATAAGCAATTCATATTGTGGATCGTTGTATTTTTGGCGTTTCAAGCTGTGGAAAATAGGGTTTGTGGCTAGTCCTGAAACTAGTCTAAAACAGGTGTTTCGGGTAAAAACGTCATAAATTATTCATAACAGATCAAAATTAAGTAATACCACATGTGTTGGTTAGAGTATAGGATTTAGTATTTTTTGTAACTTTTTCATACTGATTCAACAAATATTCCATGGAGGGCACTCTCTACAAGGTCTCTCTCTAGAATAAGACAGAATTCAGCAAGGTGTGCCATTTTTGCTATAACTCCTTTTCTGAGAGGTTCAAAGTAGTGACACCTAGAATAATTTTATAAAACACACTGAATAACATTGTATATAATTTTCATATCTTTATTCATTACAGGTATATAGTTATGATTATTTCAAGTTAGGGTTGTTGACTAATCCAAAACTAGTCATGTGAGACTAAAGAAAAGTTTGATGAAAATGCTAGTCTCTTGTTGTTAAAGTTAAGGAACGTTTACAGGTATGTGATCATATACACCGGGTCTATTACAGAGTTACAAATCATATTTGGATGATGAAATTGATGAGGGATTTTGGTTAAGGTACATGTTGGGTACATGGTTGAGACAAGTAGTTGATGCGTTGACACATACATGAGGTGTATAGTCGATGATGTTGGTAGATCTTGATGAGTCATAGTTGATGAGTATTTGATACATGATAGGTTCATACTTGGTACATGGTTGTAGGCACTTCTTAGTAGTATTTCTAACACATGGTTTATGGATGATGTAGCATACTTTTATTATTAGAATCACATATTGATCTTGGTGATGATTATGAGTTGTTGTGTTATGCTTGGTTGATGCACATATTTGAGAGTTGTCTTGGTGATTGATCTTGGTGAGTAGATCTGATTTGGTTGATAATATTGATGAGATAAGTTGTTGTGATAGGTTATTTTGACAAGTTGTTGTGACAGGTTGTTGTGATAGGTTATTTGTACAGGTTTGGTGCATGGTTGATGCACTTGTTCATGGTATAGGTTGAGGCATAGGTTGGTGCATGGTTGATGCACTTTTTTATGGCACAGGTTGATTACAGGTTGTTTGATACAGGTTAATGCATGGTTGATGCACTTGTTTATGGTACAGGTTGATTACAGGTTGAGGTATAGGTTGATGAATGGTTGATGCATGGTTCAGGTTATTTGGTGCTGGTTGATTGGTACAGGTTTACAACAGTATATCTCACAGTCATAGTGTGACAGTAGTTCCATCATTCTAATTATACGTTAGGGATATTGGACGGGGAAAGGACAGGTGGTTGTATCCACCTTCCAGTTGTAGCTAAATAACATAGGGGGTTGTAGCCTCCTTCTGGTTGTAGCCAGAGAATTGGGGAGTTGGAGATTCCCTAAGGTTGTAGCCTAAGAAACTAGGGGGTTGGAGCCTTCTTCCAGTTGGAGCCTTCTTCCAGTTGTAGCTGGAAAACAAAGGAATTTGGTGCTTCCAATGAATGTAATTATTCAAGACATATAAGAAAAAGAATTATGTGGTTTTCTCCCGCTTTGTGTTTCGACGTAAAAAATTGGTGTACTGTGTATGTGTATGATTGTTCATTTGTTGATTGCTTCTTTACTCTGCAGTTATTGGATGATAATGATGCATTGATATAACACTTGGATTATACAGTTAAAAAGGATTAAATTACTCTATTACTGATTCACCCCCCTCTCAGTAATCCAATACTTTTTCCCTAAAGAAGATCAAATTGTAGACCTTTTCAAAATGTCTCTTACAGAAGTGAAGTTTTCCAAACTTCGATCTATGTTAGGAATTCACGAAGTTGTCATTAAGGGGTGTTGGGCAGTATGTTTTGGGGATGGAATAATAAGAAGAGATGAGGTACAGGGAAAATGCATAGGAAGGGAGAAGGAAGAAGAAGATAAATTAGATAAATAAGATCAAGAATATCAATAATATCAAGAAATAAAATAGAGGAAAGAGAAGAAGACGGGGGACTAGAAAGAAAAGATAGCACAAAATCTGGGAAAACTAGTCGAGCATGAGTTTTATCCAGCTCATAATGAGTTGTCGCAAGCCGAGCATGAGTGGTATCCAACTCACAATGATATTTCAAATGGCCCTGATCATAATGTATAAATATGTAAACGATGTCGTGAGTTCAAGAGATCGAAGAGAGATAGATATATAGAGAGAGAAAGAGAGTTTCAAAGGAAATATTATTGTAAAGAATCTACAAATGTGAGGAGAATTGGATGCTATTCATGCATTGTAGCGCAGAGTGCAACCAAGATAGTCAAATATAATAAAGAATATTATATTTTGTGGATGTAGACCGGAGTGGGGTGAAGCATGGTAACCCTGTGTATAATTTTTCTTTTGGATGTTATTTCATGTCTGTAATGTTAATGTATGTTTATATTTAAAGTTGTTTGTATGTTTATCTTTACTTTTGATGATGATCTAGTAGTGTGAAGTAACCATGACTGTATTTTTAACCAATAAATAGCATAAGTATGGGTATATGTGCATATATAACTAAGTAACGATTTCAGGGTAACAAGGGTCTAGTGCACGAGAGTATCCTATAGATATAATAGAGTCAGTTTCCAATATTTCCCTCACCACTGCAGAATCATGGTTCCTGCAGATCCCATAAAGATACATCGGGTGAGACTTCATCTGCATGCAGGTGATGCCAAAAGGGCTAGTGTCTGTAGGGTTTTGTTTGACTAAGTAACTTGATCCCAGGGTCTTGAACCTACCTGTGAGTGGGCCAACAAATGGTTTTGTTGTCGGGACTTGAACTCGGGTATCTCGGGTGAGAGTCGAGTATCCTATCCAATTAGACTACAATGGAAGCCATGCGTGGCTACAAAGTACTATAATTTCTAGTTTCGAACAAAGAAGAGGAGACAAATGGAAAACAACATAGAATTATTTCTCTATGTTGAAATGATTCGACATAATATTCAGAACACACCACGCATGTCACCAAAGTTGGTGGAGGCATATGGACCAGTCACGGAGTTTCGCATAGATAAGAATCACATGTACATTAAATCCAAAAAGGATCCAATGGAGGAGTGGTTCCAAAAAAAATACAAGACAATGAAAGAAGACATCTAGCTAGTCATGCAGGATTGGGAACAATACTGGAAGGTCTCAAAACGAGGGGATACAACAACGCAACAAGGGAACATTGAGGTGTCACAACACACATATGTAGAGATGGACCCTCCCGACAATGGGGCATAGGACACCAATCAAGGAAATGGCATGGAGGACGCACCAGAAACTAAACCAACAGACCAAAATCCACAACCCCCACCTAAGACAGGGAAGAAACGACACGACCAAACCATAGGTCCATATGCACGGAAGACGAAAAAGGCCCAAAAGAAAATAGTTGTCTGCACACTAACATATGACAACATGGAAATAATTGGCTACCAACTAAGGGATTCCATGGAGGAAGTCCTCGAACAGACCACAAAGAAAGAGGAAGAACTACAAACAAAGTTGCAGGACCAATTTCTGATGTTACAACAATTATTCAAAACAATCCAACTGGCACCTACATAAGGATATGGCACAGGCCAAGAAGGAATAACCGAGGAAATATATATCGCGGTACCAAAACAAATGAAAGCAAAGTGCAGAGTGATCCAGATCCCAGTAGAGACAATTGGGTTACCCAACCCTGAAGTACAAGAGAAGATACAAAGACTAAGTCACATGGACCTAGTCATGTCACAGATGCCTATGGAATTATTATAGGGTTTGCACATAGGGATCATGAAGGAACTACCTCTTAGAGAAGAAACCGCAACGAGAAAATTATATAAAGAAAAATCCGAGAAGATGGAACTATAGAAGAAATGTTCCACTAGAGTAGAGGAAAAGTGCATAGTAGAAAAACAAGTGGAAATCACAGTAAAAGAGAAGGTTGAGGCTAAAGGAAAGGTAGAGAAATCCTTGAAAGATAAGAGAGAGGTAGAACTCAGGGTCAAGAAATCCTTGAAAGATAATGGCAAGGAAGAGGAAAAGGCCGACAAAGATTTGAAGGAAAAGGATGAAGTTAAATGATTGGTCGAGAAAATCCAAGCGACAGTCCAAAACCTATACAAAGAAGTCCCAGAAGTACCATTAATTGGTAGTAGAGGCCACAGTAGAGGAGTACGTATCAAATATAAGTGTAGTCATCAAGAGACTCAAGAACAAGATCATCAAGCTGGAACTGCGCACACTGATAGGTACACCACCAGAAGAAAGAGAACAAAGGGAAAGGACGGCTCAGACATCGATGGTAAAGATCAAAATCTTGGAATATGAATGCATAAATATGTGTAACAAAGGCACACGCATTTGGACAGATCTTACTACCAACCCAGAACTACAAGCACTTGAAGAGAAAATAAGTACTATGTAGTGTTGGTTGTGGAGCCTGATTATCTTCCTGATTCATAGGTATTTTTTTTCATCCGTGTTTAAAACCCAAGATGAATTTACACCCTGGAAGACTATACACCTCTCCATTCAGGGGAGTGCAGGGGGGATTTCAAAGGAAAAATTGCCTTGTAAATGTATATTGTAATTTCATAGTAAATCTGGACCGTTCATTATCAGGTTGCAGATTTGACGGTAGAAGTTATGTTAGGTTTTTTTCCCTAGAAGGAAACCCTCTTTTATGAGGGAAATGTATTGTGGCTATGTATCATTACAAATATTGTATTCTAGGAGAGGAGATTGTGAGAGAAAGAAGAGGAAGTTACAGTGGGTGTGTTGTAGGTTGTATGCCTTCATTTATTGGTTAATTATAAAGGAAGGACTTGACAATTTCTCTGGTGGACGTAGCCCACACTGGGTGAACCACATATATCTATGTCTCTATTGTATTGTGTATCTTTTATGTTTTATTTCCAAATTTGTTTTTATTTTATTTCTTCGTGATCATGTTTTTATAATATCAGAGAAAAGGTAACTCACAGGAAAAGAGGATTCTTGGTTTGAGTGGGGGCAATGGAGGAAGATGTAAAGTTTAGGTTCGAGAAATTTAATGGCCAAAACTACCAGTTATGGAAGATGCATATGGAAGATTATTTGTATCAGAAGGATCTATTCCTACCATTGGGTGGACTAGCAAAGAAGTCGATGACCATGAAGGACGAAGAATGGGAGGTTCTTGACAAAAAGGCACTAGGAACGATACAGTTGATCCTGGCAGTGTCGATGGACACATTGGCTAAACTGTAATAAAAACCCTCGATGCCCAATAAGGTATTTCTAGTGAAGAGATTATTTGATATGAAGATGTGAGAAGGTGGGTCTATTGCAAATCATTTAAATGAATTTAATACAATTACTAATCAGCTAAGTTCTGTAAAAGTGGAGATTGATGATGAGGTCAGGGATCTTCTAATATTGTGCTCATTGCCATAAACATGGAATGGCTTTGTCATGGTTGTAAGTAACTATGTCTCTGGTTCAAACACTTTAAAATTTGATGATGTTGTTGGTGTTATCCTTAGTGAGGAAATGTGACGGAAAAGCACAAGTGAGACATCAAGTAATGCGTTAAACATGGAAAACAGGGGAAGAAAAAAGGATAGAGGAAATGGATTAGGGAACCATGGGAATTCTAGGAAGGGCGGATTCTAATCTAGACTAGGAAATATAGAGTGTTAGAATTGTGGCAAGAAAGGACATCTGAAGAAACACTGTAGATCTCCAAAGAAGCAAAGAGATGGACATCAGGAGAAAATCATGAAGCAAATGTAACAGGTGATGTGTTACAAGATAATTTGATTCTTTCTGTAGATAATATTTATGAGTCTTGGGTAGTAGATTCAGGGGATTCATTTCATGCCATACCCCATAGGAAACATTTTCTAGATTATGTTCAAGGTAATTTTGGACAGGTTCATTTGGGTGATGATGCACCATGAAAAATTGTTGGAAAGGGAAATGTAAAAATAAAGAAAAGGAATGGAAACCAATGGTTGTTGAAAGAGGTAATACATGTTCGTGATCTAAGGAAAAAACTTAATTTCAATAGATAAGTTGGAAAGTGAAGGTTGTATATCCATATTTACAGATAAGTTTTGGAAGGCCACCAATGGATCATTTGTGATAGAAAAAGGAGAGAAGGTAGGTACATTCTATTTATGTACTGGTAATACTGACTCTTCTATCTCTTTAGCTTCTATAGGAGTGGATACAACAATGTGGAATCATAGTATTGGACACATGAGTGAGAAGGGGATGCAGATAATTCACAAAAGAAATTTGTTGCCAGATATTAAACAAATTGATTTGGATTTCTGTGAGCATTGTGTCTATGGAAAACATAAGAGAGTCAGATCTCTCATAGTTGGAAAAGAAAAGAAGAGTGAAAAGTTAGAGCCTATGCATACAAATGTATGGGGACCAGATCATGTATCTTCTCTTTGTGGATCTCATTATTATGTTACTTTTATTGATGATGCAGCTAGAAAAACTTGGGTTTATTGCATTTGACAAAAATATGATGTTTTTTATACTTTTAAGAAATGAAAATCTTTGGTTGAGAATGAGACAGGAAAAATGTTGAATCATATTAGATTGGAAAATGGAGGTGAATATTGAAGCAAGGAGTTTTATTTTTAATTTTCATACCATGGGATTCGTAGAGAGAAGACATATCCAAGAACACCACAAGAAAATGGTGTGTCAGAAAGGATGAACATGACAATCATGGAGCGTGCAAGGAGTATGAGATTGCATGTTGGTTTTCCCTTACAGTTCTAAGAAGATGTTGTATATATTTTTGTTTACTTAATAAACAGAGGACCTTCAAGCTCTTTGGATGGTAGAATTCAAGAGGAGGCATGAAAAGATAAAAATGTAAATAGTTATTTTTTGAAGACTTTCAGTTGTGAAGCATTTGTCCATATTGATAAAGAAAATAGAACAAAGATTGAGGAAAAATCTAAGAAGTGTACTTTTATTGGATATGGTGTTAATGATTTTGGTTATCTCTTATGGGATTATGAAAATAAAAAAATCATTAGGAGTAGAGATGACATATTTAATGAGAATGTCATGCATAAAGATCAGTTGTAGGGAAAGATGCAAGAAAAAGAAAAACCAGAATACACAGTGTTTGATGAGATCATTGAAAAGGAAATTCCAAAGGTAAAAGAAAATCAAAATGTACAACAGGAGCAAGAGGAACCTCAAACTCTTGCAAGTGTTGTTAGAATATCTACCAGGTTAAGTAGACCCCTGAACGATACTCTCCTTCATTATATTATTTATTTTTGATTGATTCTGGTGAACCTTAATGTTATGAAGAGGCAATGTAGGTAGACACTAAAAATAAGTGGGAGAAAGGCATGAAAGAGGAAATGGATTCCTTGATAAATAAACAGAATTGTGATTTGGTTCAGTTTCCTACAGAAAAAAGAGCATTACAGAATAAATGGGTTTACAAGTTGAAGGAAAAAGATGGAGGAAAAAAGTGGTACAAGGATAGACTTGTTGTAAATGGGTTTACACAAAAGAAAGGTATAGATTTTGATGAAATATTTTCTTATGTTGTTAAAATGACTTCAATTAGGAATATTTTAAGTCTTGTGGAAGTAGAAGATTTACATCTTGAACAGTCATATGTAAAAATAACTTTTCTCCATGGGGATTTGGAGGAAGAGATTTATATGCAGCAGCAACATGGGTATGAGGTCAAAGGGAAGGAAAAAATGTTATGCAGGTCGAAGAAGATCTTGTATGTCCTAAACCTATTGATTAATTGGGTTGGTTTTCATTGATGTCAAGCCTTGAAGAAAGTCAGGTAGAAAATTCCATTAGCACAAAGGTTTGGGTAATGCACCCAAGTTTGTTTGATGTATAATGGTATGAGTTTTAATATATTTGAAGGTAAGACTATTCTAGATGGATATTACATGTTATTCCATTTCCGGTGTTATGTGGAACGTCACATAACTCCTCACAGTTAGATATTTATGGCCATGTGAAGTTGAAGAACCCTCATGAGTCATCTAGAAGCTCCAAAATGTCAAAGTAGTCAAAGTGGTTGCAAAGAAGAAATTATTTAAATAATAAAGTGAAGTGTTAAGTGTACTATAAGTCAAAGTGGATACAAAATAAATTATTTAAATAATAGAGTTAATGGAGAAATTACTAAGTGGAAAAGTGGTTAGAAGTGGGTTATCCCTAAAATAAGGAAAGTGGTTTAAGATGGTTAGAAGGCAAATAATAAAGTGAAGTGATAAGTGTACTATAATTCAAAATGGATACAAAATAAATTATTTAAATAATAAATTTAATGGAGAAATTACTAAGTGGACAAGTGGTTAGAAGTGGGTTAGCCCTAAAATAAGGAAAGTGGGTTAATATGGTTAGAAGGTAACCCCTTGAGGAAGCTACATGAAAGTATAAATAAGAGGCAAAGTTCTCCCATTTAATAATCTATCGAATATCATTGAATATCTATTTTTTGAAAGGTTATTTGGGCAGGAATTATTGATAGAGAAAAAAGTAGAAAAACCAGTGCGGCAAGAAAAGTGCGGAAAAAAAATTGCGGCAGGAAAACTATGGAAAACAAAATGTGCAGCAGAAAAATCATGGCAGGAAAACTGCGACAGAAAAAGTGTGGCAGGAAAACTGTGGAAACCTTGGCACAGGTTATTGGTATAGGTTGTTACAGGTTGATTACAGGTTGATTGGTATAGGTTTACAACAGTATATATCACAATGTTAGTGTGAAAGTGGTTCCATCATTCTACTTCTATCTCAGGGTTGTTGGATGGGATAAGGACAGGTGGTTGTAGCCACATTCCAGTTGTAGAAAGAGAACATAGGGGGTCGTATCCTCCTTTTGGTTGTAGCCAGAGAATTGGCGAGTTGGAGCTTCCTTCAGGTTGTAGCCTCCTTCTGGTTGTAGCCAGAGAATTGGGGAGTTGGAGCTTCCTTCAGCTTGTATCCTGAGAAACTAGGTGGTTGGAGCCTCCTTCTAGTTGCAACTAGAAAACAAAGGAAGTTGGTGCTTCCAATGAATGTATTTCTTAAGGACATATAAGAAAAATCATTATGTGGTTTTCTCCCGCTTTGGGTTTCCACGTAAAACACTGGTGTACTCTGTATGTGTGTGATTGCTCATTTGTTCATTGTTTATTTACTCTGCAACTATTGGATGCTAATGCTACATTGATATAACACTTGCATTTTATGGTGAAAATGGATTAAATTTCTCTATTATTGATTCACCCCCCCTCTCAGTAATCCAACAATTGGAATCAGAGAAGGTTCCTTCAGGAAACAGTTTAACCACTAGAAGGAGATCATGGATTATTATGAGAATGGAGTACCAATGTTTAATGGTTAGAATGGTTTAAAGTATGAGATGTGGAGCAGAAAGACAAAAGTATTTTTACAGGCACAGGGACATTTTATTTGGCTATTAGTTGTTACAGGATATGATAGTTCAAAAAGGGCAAAGACTGCAGCCAAGAAGGAATTGAAGAAGAATAACAAAATAGCAATGGATTTCATCTGGGAAGGATTACCTAATCCGGTAAGAGAAAAGGTTAGTAAATGTTCATCATCCAAAGAACTTTGAGATAAGTTGCATGACATATATTCTTCACCCATCACAGATTCAAAAAATTCCAAAGAAGATGCAGATACAGATCAAGAAGAATTATGTTCACCATGTCAAATAGATTCAGAAGATGAAGAGAACATAATCATCATAGGTATGTTGTTTTTCTTTAATTGTGAAAAATGTGGACATCTTAAAATAGAATGCCATGAGGGAAATAAGACAGAAAAACTAATTGAAAAGGAAGACAATTATGAAGCAGAATTGATTAGTGCTTTAGATGAACTAAGAGAAGAAAGAAATTCACTCAAGAAAGAATTGATGAAACAAAAGGAAAGTGTTCACATTTTTTAAGAATCCCAACAGTTCATCGAGAACTTAATAACTCATCTAGAAGAAACCATAAAGATCGAAGAAAATCTTGATTATCAAAAGCAGTATTTGGAAGGCAACATAGAAGCACAGAAGGAAGAAACAAAAATGAGAGATAAGATATTGAAAGATCATCTTAAGGAAAGAGCTAACAATCTAAACTAGCTTGAGGCAAAGTTTGGTCAAGAAGAGAAAGGACTTGAAGAAGAAATAATCACATTAAAAATTCATCTTGAAGAAGCGAACAAAACAGAAGAAGTCGTGGAGTCTCAGATAATGTAGAAAGAAGAAGAGGTTGAGAATCTTGAAAAAGAAGTTGTCACATTCAGAAGTAAAATCGCCAAGCTCAACAAGAACTTTGGAGAGAAAGAAACATCCACATCAGTTATATAGAATGAATAGAAGCACTCTAGGTTGCTAGAAAAAAAGAATGAAAAAAATAGAAAGAGTTATGCAAAAGTACTCAAAGGAAGGAATCATGGTCAACCAGAATCTAAGAAAACTATTGAAGATACATCAAGAAGACCATGTTAGAAAAATAGGACCGCGGAGCAATACAATAAAACAAATGTAGAAACAAAAACATAGAAGACACACAATACAAGAGAGACACAGATTTATGTGGTTCACCCAGTGTGGGCTACGTCCACCAGAGAAATTGCCAGGTCCTTCCTTTATTATTATCCA
>JZKD02S1678029.1:651912-662694 GCA_000966675.3 Picea glauca | reverse complement strand
TTCTTAGAAGGTTCTACTTCTAGAAGATTTCTCCTCTAGAATGTTCTTAGGTGATGGTAGCACTATATAAAGGGGTTTAAGCAATGTAATGAGACATGAAGAGAAATATTGTATTTGGAGCCGTAGCTCAATAGGAGGATGCCCCCTCGAAGAGGCAAGTGAACAGGAGAGGATCCCTTCCATAATAGGATCCATTGTATGGTGTTGCCCTACCTCAAAGGTTTTCTCTATTTCTTGTGTTCATGATATGGTGAATGGTTTATGGTTTATTCTTGGTATTATTGAAGTATATTTACAGATCTGGTATAGGTACTTAACACTCAGAGACCCATGATACAAATTATCCATCCTCCTATTCCATAGCTCACATAGGTCACTATTGTTGGTACTATGTATCAATGCTCAAGCTAGTTGAAACAAAAACATGTACAGTTTCCCATGTCCAATCCCAATCACTTTGACCAAAGTGATATTGGATCCCTTATGATACATGAGCACATGTCCATCATGGAACACCAACTCATATCCTTTGTTCTCAATGGTAGAAACTAAAATCAGGATCTTCTTCAAATCTAGAACATATAATACATCTCTCACCAAGAAGAGAGGATGAGACTCCCTCTGAAAGGATAGTCTCCCACTACCAACTTCCTTAACCACAGAGTCATCTCCAGGCACCACCTCAAGATCCTCAATCTCTGTAAGTTTTGAAAAATGTTCACGAATACCCTTCATATGGTGGGAGGATTCATTATCAATATACCACATGTTGGTAGATGTTTTAGTAGAGGAAATACAAACCAATAAAGAAAACTCCTTCTCGAACCTGGTGGAAAACTCCACCACATCTGTTGATGTTGCAGCCTAATTCTTCTCTTATTAAGACACTAACCTGCATAGTGCCCCATATTGTGATATGCAAAGCACTTGAATTTGATAATGTCATTTTTCCCTTCACCCTTTAACTTTTTCTCACCCTTGGAACCCTTCTTGGACTTCTTTCTCTTTGTAGAAAGAGTTGCATTCTCCTCATCATTACCATTGGATGAAATCCCCTGCACATATCCTCTTCCAGTTTCCTCCTATATGAAATCATCCCAAAGACGATCCCACTTAGTCAGATTTTCTCTTGAACAATTCCCTCAACAAAGGAAACCCATTCTTTGGTCACACCATTCAAAGAAGTCCTCATAAGTTCAGTGTTAACAATAATCTCCGCAACAACATCGAGCTCATCTCTAACCTAAGTTATATTTGTAAGATATGTAGTGAGATTTCCAGTGTTGGTCATTTTTATGCCCTTCATTTTTTCTTTCAATACCATTTTTCAGTTTTCATTGGAACTTTGCTAAAATTTAGTTAAGGACTCCCACATCTCATAGGCATTGGATTTACCTGTAACATGTGGAATCAAATGGTCTTTGATGGCATTAAGGATGATTCTTTTAGCCTTGATATTCTTCTTTGTGTAAGTGACCAAAAAAGTAGCATATGTAGGCACTCTCAAAGGATTCACTTGTGTGTTTTTCACAATGTCCCATAACTCACATTCATATAGAAGAAATACTATCTTTTCTTTCCATGGGTTGAAATTAGCAGCCCCATCCAATGTGTCCTCAACCCTCAAACCTGTGATCATTGACCTTCACAATCGATATCCAATTATAGGTCTTGGTTAAATACTTCTCTCCCTTAACAAATATTTGTTTTTGTTTATGGATATATTCCCCCTCTTAGTTATTTTTCATCTCTGATACCATGTAATTTTTTCTCATAACCCAACTTGGTTTCAAGTCTCAATAATTTTCATTGTTTAATTCCCAACCCACATTTCATTGTCTATTGTAAATGATATTATCATAAACATAAAATTATAATTGGAAGCACAAGAGTCTTTTTACAGCAAATTGAACTGGAAATAAATGCACAAACCCAAAAAATAAAACAAAATATTTTTGGTCAAATCAAACTTGGAAAAACTAGCAAGGGGAAAATCAGTGAGAGGGGATATTTTTATTATTCAAAGCTCAGAAGATAAATTATTTTTACATCAGAAAAACTGCAGCAAAAATACACAAACTAATCTCAAGATTTGTGCCAAGCAAGTTCCTAAAAAATAGAGCCAAAACTCCTTGAAAAACATGCCCAGAATTTCAGTGTTGTATGAGCCTTGGTTTTTGTGCTTACTGTTGTACAACTGTATGGATTTATGCTCAGGAATTTGTTCCCAACAACTGCCTCAATTTCTATGTCAAATTTGTTGTATGGCTTCCTAGAAATGCATGCCAAATTGGCTCAAAATTCATGTTGTCAAACTCCTCGATTTCTATGCCAACAATATGTTGTATGACTGTTATAGCATAAAATGCCACACACATACATTTGTGCCATGGCCTAACCCTTTCCCTTGGCTTGCTAGACAAAATCCCAAACTTTCCTCATGCAAATCATCTAAAAAACATGCCTTTTGCACATATCCGTGGGATCCTTTGATGCAAAGTGCATACATACATGACTTCTAAGTGGGAAACCCGCAAATACCCTCAAAAAATAGAAAAAAATAAAATAATTCCAAGTTTTCGGGTGGGTTTTTTGGTTGGGCTCGTTTCCCAGTGTCTCCTGCCCATACAAAGCAGATTCCAACTTCCCCAACCTCTTGAGGAAGATATAAATGCACGATTGAGGGCTACGATGTGGAGAATACTTTTGGTGCAAGGTTATGCTGTTAGGATCTAGAAAGCTTTCCTATCCTTATTATCCTTTGAGTGACATTCCTTGATCTAGAAACTCCTTTTCCAGTACCTCCTTCCTATCTATATATCCATAGGGTGTCTCCTTATCCCTATTTGGGATATTCAAGGAATAGTATTTTGGATGAGTTGATGCTTGAAGGATTCATGGAAGAACCTGGGCAGTTGGCCCTAAAGCAGTGTTGAAAGTGAGACAGGTTGTAATTATCCTCTGTTGATAGAAGATATTTTTTTCCCTCCAAATTGTTTATTCATTGCAATATTGTGTGTCTCTTTTTATCATATTTTCTTTGATTATAGTACATGACATGTATATTGTTTGATCATATAACTACCTTGTAGAAGCGCTTGTCTTGATTCCATTTACTATGATAGTTCCAACAAAGGATCGGGAGCTCTTCGAGAAGCAGGAACGAGGATCAACATCAAACGAGAGACTTAAGGTGCACTCTTTCTCCTTCTTTTCTTCCCTACTTCCTCCTAGCAAAAGTAGTTATTCTTTTAGTTTTGTATACTTGTATGTGAGGGAAGACTTCAGTCTTCTCAATACAATCTTGATCTACTATGATTTCGACCCATAATCATGGGGGAAATATCCCTTCAATAACGACCCGTAGAAATCTATATTGTACTACCTTCAATAAATGTTGAAGCTTCTCCTCAATTTGCATGCGAGCAATCTTGTCTCGAAATGGGTACCCTAGTAACAAACTCGCCCTCCTTTTTCTCATCTCATCTCCTTTTCTCTCTCTCTGTATTCAATGCTCATGAATGACAACACTGGTGCACCTCAATCCCTAGGGTTGACTTTTGGTATTCATAATGAAGAGTCACTTGATCTAATGGATGAGATTTGATTTTGGGCCATCAAGATCAATGATGATGATTAAATGTTTCTTTAGTCGCCATTTTCATGAAACATTCTCAAAGCCACTTTTAACTTTATATCTCATAAAATTAATGTATTAGGGACCACTTTGAGCACTTTCCCACATACTAACGCCTAGGCTATGTGAGAAACACTTGTCCAAGATACAACTTTTAAGTAGAAGTCCTCGTGGTCTTAGGAGAGTTTTGACTTTTAATTTTAAACAACTAAAATATTTTAAATACTAATTAATTTTTTAAATAACATGGTCAAACTAATTCACTTAACAATTTGATTTTAATATTGTAATGTTAATCAACTTTAAATAACATAGTCAAAGTAATTGACTTAACAATTTAATTTCAATATTATAATATTAATCAATTATAAATATTTTATTCTTGTAATATTAATCAATTTTAAATTGTCTTATTCCATGTACAACTCCCTCTATGATATGATTGTAGTCTTAGTAAAAAGTTTTGATTTTAATTTTTCAAAAACTATAATATTTAACTATTAATTTCTTTTGAACAGCATAATCAAACTAGTTGACTTAGTAAATAGATGTGAACAATATGGTCAAACTCAAAGCTATGATATTTAACTATTAATTTATTTTGAACAGCATAATCAAACTACTTGACTTAGTAAATAGATGTAAACAATATAGTCAAACTCATAGCTATGTCAAACTAATTGAATATTAGAAGGATCATATTTCGGAGTCCACATCTAACACGCATCTTGCTCTTTATATATATTAGAATGCGTGTAGATTCTTTGAGTCGGGCGGAAATTTGGAATAAGTCTTTGGTCATGACCTTTACCTTTTTATTTTGATATAATTGTGAAGGCAACTTGTCTAACAAGTAGTTGTTTGATTGTTTAGATTTCTGTGGTGAGAGTTATTATCAGAAGTGGTACGTGGCTTGATAGATATAATATCTATATATGCAATTCATTTCATATCAATTACACCTTCGTCCCAACCTTGCCTGCGCTCAGCTTCTTCCCTATTTTGTTGATTATTGGGTCCATTCCAATGGCACATACACTCGCTTCCTCCTCGACCGCTGCATCTCCCAACAATTCTTACCATGTCTTCATCAACCATCGCGGTCCTGATGTAAAGAAAACCTTCGCCAGCCATCTATACCATCGCCTCTTTTCCGCCCATGGATTGAGAGTCTTTTTGGACCAGAAGGAATTGCAAGCGGGCGACGGCCTCCCTTCTCAAATAAAAAACGCTATTACAAGCTCCTCTGTCCATGTGGCGATTTTCTCTCCACGATATGCTGAGTCAGCATGGTGTCTCAATGAACTCCTCCACATGTTGGAATCTGCGACTCCAATTATTCCTGTGTTTTACCATATAGAGCCCGCTGAGCTTCGGTGGAGTCACGGCAAAGGAGTGTATGCCGAAGCCATTCGCAAGCTGGAAGAAAAGAAAACGCATAACCCTCGAACTAATGAAGAAGAGCCGCGGTACGATCCCGCCACTATTCAAAGATGGAGAGAGGCTCTTTCTAGGGTTTCAGATATAAGTGGGTTAGATCTCCACGGGGCCTGTAACGGGTGAGAACTCTGCATATATGATATGTTTATAGACAGATAAATGGTATTTGAGTGTGTACACGTTTCTAAGTCTGTTTATTTATGTTTTTTTTGTGAATAACCAGTGACGAGGGTGAGCTCGTGGAGAGGATTGTTCAACGTGTGTTGGAAAAGGTTAAAAAACCAGGTCTCCATGTGGCCAAATATCCAATTGGTTTAAATGAAAAAGTAGAGGAATTTGAAAACAAAGTACTCAAAGAGCAGAGCGGAAAAGCCCGGGTCGTGGGGATCGTGGGCATGGGTGGCGCAGGAAAAACAACGCTGGCAAAAGAACTCTTTAACAGGAAGAGTTCAAAATACGGCAAAGCCTACTTTTTACATGATGTTAGAGAAGGTAAAAGCTCTTTACAATCTTTACAGAGAAAACTTCTTAAAGGATTGACTCAATTGGATCGTCCAATAGACAGCGTTCATCATGGTGTAGAGATGCTTAAAGAGTGTCTCTCAACCTCTCACTCCAAATTAATAATTTTAGATGATGTAGATGATAGAGTTCAGGTGGATGCACTTTTGCCTGATCTCAAATCCGTTTTCTCCAATACCTTCATATTGATTACATCTCGAGACAAAGATGTTCTCACAAAGTCAGGTGTCGAACAGTCGTCAATTTATTATCTAACTGGCCTTAATCCACAACACGCCCGAGAGCTCTTATGCTTGCATGCGTTCAGCCTGTCATATCCACCCCCAGAATTTGCTTCTCTAGTCAAAAAGTTTGTAACAGCCTGTGATGGATTACCTTTATCTTTGGAGGTCTTTGGGGCACATCTTTATGGGGAAAATGGCATCTCTTACTGGGAAGATCAACTCGGGAGGCTTCAAAATATCCTTCCAAATGAGATACAAGAAACCCTTAAAATTAGTTATGACGCCCTCCATAGGGAGGATAAACAGATCTTCCTAGACATTGCCTGCTTTTTCATAGGAGAAAACAAGGACATGGCCATTAAAATATGGGACGGGTCAGGCTGGAAAGGCTCGCTGGGGTTTCGAAATCTACAGAACAGGTGTCTGGTGAAACTAGACAATGAAAATGTTATAGGTATGCACGATCACATTAGAGATCTGGGAAGAGAGATTGCAGAGCGTTCGAGATTATCGTTTCCTCTCTGGCATGCGACAGAGAATATTGATGATTTGTTGCAGCAGTCAAATGTAAGTGCTCAATATTCAATATTTTATGCATTATTCAATAGAAATCTCCGTGCAGTTTTGAAATTCTTCATCGCTTTTCAATAATGAACAGGTTATAGCCGAAGTGCGGGGAATCAAGATGGGTCCAAGGGAATATAAAGATGACGACGGGTATACATCGTCTCTTGGAACGCGTTTTGAGAACTTGCAGCTGCTTGATATTGAAGATCGTCTCTTGGAACGCGTTTTGAGAAAAGGCCAAGCCCCAAATCTAGTATGGCTTCGCTGGTACAACTGTCCTTATTCTTCCCTACCTTCTTGGATTCCAATGAAGAAGTTAAGGGTTTTAGAAGTGCACGGAAACAAATTGCAAACAGTGTGGCAAAGCGAATCGCAGGTAAACATTAACATTCTGTGTCGCACCACAGGTTTTCAGGGGTTTTGTGGATGAGAATATCATATATCTTTGTTATTATTGAAATATGTAAACATTTTGCAGACACCTCTGCACTTGCGAGAGTTAAAGATCATGAATGCTCCCCTTTCAAAGTTTCCAAAATCGATAGGGAAGCTGAAGGACCTCGAACGAATTTGCGTCAATTCAAGAAAGGAGAATATTAATGTCAAAGCACTGCCTGAAGAATTTTGTAATCTGGGGTCGTTGATGACCTTAGAGTTAGTATCCTTCTCACTATTGAAGACACTGCCAGATTCCTTTGGTAATTTAGCCAGCCTTCAACACTTAGATCTGCATTATTGCAGCAATTTAAAGAGTCTTCCGATTTCCTTTGGTAATTTAACAAATCTCCATCGCATTGATCTGTCTGGTTGCTCCAATTTGGAAAGGATTCCAAATTCTTTTGGTAATTTAACAAATCTCCTACACATTGATCTGTCTCGTTGCTCAAAATTGGAGAGCCTTCCAAATTCTTTCGGCAATCTAATTCAGCTTAGATATCTTTCTTTGCATGGTTGTTCTAATTTGAATATCTGCCGTGAAGCACTGGGAAACATCAGCAAGCTTGAATACATAAATCTTTCCTCGTGTCTCAAGATCCAAGAAGTGCCTCCCCAAATAGCACGTCAGCGGTCCCTGAAAGAATTATATTTGGAGCGTACAAACTTAAAAGAATTGCCAAATGCGATTGGAGACCTAATCAATTTGGAAGTTCTCAAGTTAAGAAGCCCTTTGCTGGAAACGCTGCCTGCTTCGCTCGGGGACCTGAGGAACTTGAAGCGATTGAGCCTTTGGGAATGCAGGAAATTTCAATGTTTGCCGGATTCCGTTAGACTGTTGTCTCAGTTGATTGAGCTTAAAGTAATTAATTGCCCGTTACGGGAACTGCCGTTTAAAAAGTGTGAAGTAGAAACAGAGACATCGAATAATTTGAAGTCTTCCAATGACAAGTGCATGCTTCTACGGCTGCAACGCTTATTCCTGCACGGCACTGAAATATCAGATATATCATTTGAGGAAGATTTATGCCCAACCGTTCAACATCTAAACATCCAGTTTTGTCGTTATTTGGATGCGGTGGGAACACTGCCAAATGCACTCATAGAACTGACATTGGATCACTGTCCTTTGCGGAAAATTGAAGGGCTCCGTCATCTAGCAAAACTTCAAAAATTATATATTTCTTATTGCACAGGAGTGGAGGAGCTGGCTATTGAAACATTAATCTCGTTGAAGGAGTTGACTATAATTGGACATGAGAAACTCAAGATAGTAAAGGGATTGGCAGAGCTAAAAAAGCTTCAAAACCTAAATGTTCGTGAGTGTTTTTACTTAAAAAGATTGGAAGGTGTTGAACACTGTCTGTTGTTGGAAGAGCTCAACATCTATGTTTGTCCCAAATTGCAGTGGGACGGGGAAGTAGTGGAGCAGCTGTGCAAAAGATTGAAGAATTTTGTGCCATTTTCCAATGAAAGAATATTGTTTTAATTTTTAATCATTAGGAGTTTCCACTTTTTTGATGGACGAGGCTAAACGTATCGTTTATCAAGTAATTCAAATGAGTATTGTAAATGGCGTCGCTCTTATTTTCACTTATTAGTATGACGCGATAATTGAAAGAATATTTTTCCATCTTTTTATTTATTTATATTCTTTTTATTTATTTATATTAAGAGTTATTTTTTATATATATTTTTATTTTATTTTAAGAGTTAAATTGTAATTAAAATAGTATTTTATAAGACATTAAGATTAAATGTAATTGAAAGTATATAATTTGTTATTGATAATAGTAATGATGATTAAATAGATTAAATGTAATTGAAAGTATATAATTTGTTATGATAATAGCAATGATGATTACAAAGAATATTGGTTTTTATTATTATATATACTATTTGTATTGAAATAGTAAGTTTTTAAATAAGATTTAAAAGTGTTTTTCATTAGAGTAAAAGTTTATCCTTTATAAACCACCAACAATCATTTTAAAAATGGTGTTGATATTTTACTTTGTATTTAAGAATAGTAACTAATGATTATTGACCCTTAAATTTAAGTTTTATCAAGTTCAAAACAAATAATAAATAAAATTAAAGTTAAACAAAATAATAATATTTATATTGCATTGAAAAACAATTCATGTGGATAAATATTTTTTTTAAAGCAAAAAAATATATGACAAATAAGATTGCTTGAAAAAAAAGGTTGTGGATTCTACTCTCACTCTTATAGTTTGTTAATGTTTGATACCATCAAAAAGATATTATACTAGATTGATAATTAATAATATGATTATTAATTATTAAGCAATATTATTAATGTAATATTATATTTATAATATAAAGTATAAATATATATAATAAAGTATAAATATAAATATAAAATATATTTATATTATATGTATAATATAATATAAAGTATAAATATATTTATTACTCATGGGATCCATTTCTTCATGGATTGTCACAATGGTCACCATATGTCATGCATGGTCACCATATGTTCTTTATATATAGAACACTTATCATTGTAATAAGATATTCATTTACATATAATATCATTACTTTTTACTCCTACCTAAATTATAGAAAGAATTTCATAGATTATGGTGGGCAGTAATTTCTGGTAAAAATGTATAATTACCTAAATATGAATGTACTTCATATTTACTTCTACCTATATTTATGCAAAGAATAACAAAGTCAAATACTATGTGGATGGATTATAACCAAATTAATCTTTGGGTACTAGTGGAGGTATTCTCCAACTATTTGTAAGAAATAAAATTTAATTTAATTTTAAATTTAATTTTCAAAGATAAGTGTCTTTTTGGATCAATTTAATATTACTATAAAAGGACACAACAATAGACACACATATTTTTCTCTCTCACAAGTGGGAAGTGATCTAAGGAAGAGGCCGAAGTTTCTAAGTAGTTGAAATTTTGTGAGTTTAATTACTTAGTGATGTTCTAGAGTTTACTAAAATAATATTGTTGAAAGTAATTACCACTTGAGGAAAATTGTGTTTGTCTAATTTAACATAGAAAATCAACATGGTTAGTTGTATGACATTATATAGTTGTGCACAAGATATAGGACATTCTTTTTTGTTGTTCTTGTTTCTTGTTCCGGGCATGTCACATGTAATAGCTCTGAGAAGGATCCATAGTGACAGTCGCGGGAAGAAACATGAAGAAAGACTATCCAGAAATAGAGTTGTGCACATCTATGTAATGAAGAAGAAGAGGAGATCAACACATGGAGCAACATGAAGCAGTTGTGTGTAACATTTAGTATGGTTGAGGCAAAGTATGTGGAAGCATGTGCATCAAGGTGCAAAGCAGTGTGGCTTTAGAAATTGATGACTATTGGATTGAATTTGACTTGTAGGTAAGACCTACAAGAAGAGGATGACGAGACTTGTTCTGGAGGACAAGTGATGAAGTCAACAGGTTGAAGATCTAGTTGATATTTAGTGCTCGAGAGGGAGCCAGACAGTCGGTTCCAGAGGGTGATGGATATTATAGTAAGGAGCAGGAGGCTTCGTTGGATACAGGAAGAAGTCATGTGTGGCGCTTAGTATGGTTGAAGCTAAGTATGCATGTGCAACAAGTCATGAAGCAGCGTGGCTTCGAAAATTGTAGACTATTGGACTGAATTTGACTTATAAGTAAGACCTACAAGAAGAGAATGATGAGACATGTTCTAGAGGACAAGTGATGAAGTCAGCAGGTTGAAGATTCAATTCATATTCAATGCTCGAGAGGGAGTTGGATGGTCAGTTCCAGAGGGAGTGATCCGGATTATTTTTTGGCATGAAATGAGAGCGGAGGTACAATAAAGAAATGCACAGAGATATCGCAGATATTCAATAATATAACAAAAATGTATCAGATATGAAACCATAAACACAGATATACAGTAATACATGATTTCTATTAATGAAAGAAA
>JZKD02S1678029.1:617552-627911 GCA_000966675.3 Picea glauca | reverse complement strand
TTTATTACTGCTCATTATTGGATAATAATTCTACATTGATATAACATTTGAAGAAAAAGGATTATAATTACGTTATTACTGATTCACCCCCCCTCTCAGTAATCCAATAGAAATTGGGAATTGGACCCACGAAATCTTGCTAAGGAAGGAAATAAAAGAGAGTAAATTTGTGGGCAGAAGGGAGGAGGCAAGAGCATGAGTTTGGTGACTATTTTATGAAGAGGGAGAGCATGAGCACCTCTCTGGTTCTAAAGAGAAATGGAAAACTAATTGTTTCTGGGTACGTGAATTTGTTGGGCAACATTTGTTAAGTTTTAATGTTTTTCAAAAATAATAGCATAATTAGGATCACTGAAAGAAACACAATCAAAAGGTACACATCATTTTACCCTGGGAAACCCTCATGGGGAAGAAAACCCAGCAAAACCTTCCTTAATATAGATTGACAATGCCAAGATAAAGACCAAAACACTATAGAATATCCAAGACTGAGCATGCACCTCTCTCTCCTTCTTCTTGCAACTGCATCTACCTCCAAAAGATGTGCACTTGTTGAGTGACTGAGTGAGTGAATGAATGAGGTGCTATCATCTCTTATTTATACTATCTGGGAGGTGTTAGGGTTTTGTCTCTTCATCAAGCAGGGTCGACTTCTTCATTTAGTGGTTAAAACCACTTTAATTAGCCCTAGAATACTACTTTACAAACAACACCATATAACTATGGTTTGACCAATCCACAAAAGGGATTTGGTCATATACAAGACCCGAGATGATCAATCCACAAAAGGGGATTTGATATATATAAAAATAACTCAATAATAATTAGAATATTCTTTGCAGTTACAATATTTCAACACTACCCCTTAACAAGAAGGGTATTCTACTGACATAACCCAATACAACATAACCAGAAGAGAGAGAGGGAAACAACATCATCAACATCTGGAACACTGACTGACACATATATAAATAATCAGAATTTGTTATCATCATCAATAACATCATCGTTCACAACATGGAGCTGGAGTAGCATCATCATCATCATCTACATCAAAATCAATTAGTATATCACTAATACAACATCATCATCAACAACATGAGGTTGATACAACATCATCAACAACACGATGTTGATACAACATCATCAACAACACAAGGCTGATACAACATCATCAACAATATCATCAACAACATCATCAGCACAAGGCTAAGATAACAACATCATCAACATATGACAACAGAATGAGGCAGGTGAAGCAACAACATTTTGTGGTACTCTGACAGACCATCCTTACCAAACCTTCGAGATCTTCCCAGGAATGAAAAGATTCCCTAGGATGTAAAATCCTAATGGATCTACCATGTGGTACTCTTACAGACCGTCCTTAACAAAACTTTGGGATATTCCTAGGAATCATAAGATTCCCTAGGATATAAAATCCTAACGGAGCTACCACTACTGACCACAGCTGGCATATACATGCACATGTACTTTGACAGACCATCTTTACCATACCTTCAAGATCTTCCCAGGGATGATCAATCCCCTAGGATATAAAATCCTAACGGAGCTACCCGATTTTGGTCAGGATACTATAGTATAATCAACATCACTCCCCCTTTCGAGGGGGGTCCTTTCGGACAACACCAAGTGTCATGGAATAATTCCCCTGTGGACAGGTGAATTTTTCCATGGATTCTAGAGCCCTAATACCAAGACAGAAAAACACAAATGGACACTAATATCCCTTTGAATTCAGTGTAACTAATCAGAAAGAGAAAGAGAAGTAAAAACGTGTGATGCACCTTATTCTGAAGTCCGTCCTTGTAGCTTCCAATCCGAGATTTATCTCCAAACTCTTCATCACAACTTGATACTTTCAATGAAATGGAAAAAAAAGAGAAATGAATAAATCCTACTCTACAAGATTAGATTAAACAAATTCATCTACAAATATCAAAAGAACAATAGACAAACACATGCAAGAATACACAAGCTTGAAGGGAACAAACCAAGTATATTTATGAGAAATTTTAATATATACTTACAACCCTCAAATGACGTCGCAACAACTTCTCCAAGTCCTCCTCGTCCAACCCCTTGCTTGAAAGATCCACGATCAGAATGACAATGCTTTTGTTGATTATTTTCCTCCTTATTCACCATGAGAATGCCTCTTTTTATAGGATTTGAGAGGCTCAACCACCTTGATTATATTTGGGATTAGTTGAGGATATGGCTCCAATAGTTGTGCATCCCCCTTAGATATATCCTGAGGGTTAGATTCAATCCAAACCAACTCGATCCATCCATAGTTGTCTTTAGAGAAAAAGGGGATATCTTCCAATATTTTCTCAACAAATTCAGTGCTCCCTTAGAATGGGAAACAAAGTGCTACAACGCTCCCTATGATATGGGAAAGGAGTGCTAGCGCTCCCTGCATATGAGTAGGAGAGTATTAATCTTCCAAAAGTTTTCAATATGACCGATTCTCATAGAAAAACACTTTCCTTCGACCATCAAATGATGGGGCTTCTTCTTCTAACATGTTTTAGGGTTTGCATCAAGTGTTTCCATGGTGTTGTCTGTGATGAGACACTTACGTGACGAGAAAGAGACACTTACGACACTTGCGACAAAAGTGAGACCCTTACGAAACTTATGATAATGAGAATGTGACATTATCGAAGTAAATAATTTTGATGTGTAACACCAAGCTGGTCTCGGAAGTGCTCAAACTTCACATGAGACAGAGGCTTGGTCAACACATATGCAACCTGCCAACATATTGGAGCTTTATAGCTCCACTCTACACCATATCACGAATGTAGTGATACCAGATTTCTATGTGCTTCGATTTTTCATGTAACATTGGATTTCTGTCATCTTTATACAACTATGGTTATCACATAGAATCACAGTGGCTTCCATATCCAGATCGAATAGACCCGTGAACAACTTTCGAAGCCATATGGATTCACAATTGGCGGAACATTTTGCAATGTATTCTGCTTCTGTCATGTTGAGAGAAATACTGGATTGCTTCCTTCTTTACCATGAAGTCATTGCTGACCCCAGACTGAAACAACATCCTTAAGTGCTCTTTCTATTAGAAACACTTTCATCCCAATCTGAATCAGTATATCCAAATAGTCTGAAGTCATGATCTCCAGTATAACAAAGACCATATTCCAATGTACCTTTAAGCTATCTCATCACATGTTTTTCAGCTACAAGGTGAACATGTCTAGGCTCTACCAGATACTGACTCAAGGTGTTCACAAAAAAATATATATCTAGCCTGGTATTCGTCAGATACATCGATGAACCAATAATTTGTCTTTACAGAGTAACATCAACCAATTTTGACGAAGTATCTACCAAGAGCTTCAACATTGTTTCCATGGGTGTGTTCATGGCTTTACATTCCAACATGTCAAAGCTCTTCAGTATTTCAACTGTGTACTTCCCTTGGTTAAGGAAGATCTTCTCTAGGCTCTTCCAAACTTCAATACCTAAGAAATAATGCATCAAGCCTAGGTCTTTCATCTCAAACTTTGCAACAAGTTTATTTTTACAATCTGTGATGGGATTTTCTTCTCATATAACTGGCTCATCATTCATAACCTTGAAGTAAAGGTTAGACTCATATTTACTCTTGGTAGATCCCAAGCTCATCAGGAAACTGTCAATTCTTCCATACCAAGCTCTAGGAGCTTGCTTCAGCCTATATAGAGATTTATTCAACCTGTAGACATGAGTCATTCTATCTTCAACTTCAAACCCTTATGGTTGTTCTATATACACTTCTTCTTCAATAACTCCATTTAAGAAGGTTGTTTTCACATCCATTTGGTGTAACTTCCACTTCATCTTGGTTTCAAGAGCTATGATTGTTCTGATAGAAGTGTATCTAGCCATGGGAGAAAAAGTATCTTCATAATCAATGCCTTCCTTTTGAGAAACGCCACGAGCTACAAATCTTTCTTTATGTTTTTCAATACTTTCATCTCCAACATGTTTTATCTTGTATATCCATTTGGAAGATACCATATCTTTGTTCTTTGGTCTGGGAACTTTTTCCCATACATCGTTATTTATAATTGATTGGTATTCTTCCATCATGGAATCCACCCATTCTTTCTTTTGAATGGCTTCTTCAAAGCAAGTAGGTTCCTATTCTATGAGATCACACATCAAGGCCATATAACTATAGAATGGCTTCGGTTTCTTGCTTTGTCTCATGGTTCCTTCTAGGGAACCATACTTATATCCATCTTGAATAAGTTCTCTCACCCAAGCTGGATTTCTCTTGTGAGAGATTGTCATACAGAGAGGTTATTGAGATTCTGTCATATCATGATATTCTAGAATCTCATCATCAGGGGTAACTGTAACTTCCTTCACTGGTTTTGTAACTCTGGGAGCTACAGGTTCATCTTCATATACTTCTTCAACCTGGCCCTTTATTGACCTTTTGAGTGTTGTATCTTCATCAAAGGTTCCATCTCTGTTTATCTCAATATGATGGTAACCTGGTATGTAAATTTTGAAGTCCTTAGAGACCTCAGAGTATCCAAAAAATATTCCCTTCTTTCCTGAAGGGTCCAGCTTAGTTCTTATTTCTTTTGGAATGTGTACAAACATTGGACAACCAAACATCTTGAGATGGCTTACTTCTGGCTTCTTTCCGAAGAACATTTCTTTGGGGGTTTTGAATCCAAATGCACTATGGTATAATATGTTTTGGACATAAATTGGTTTTCTTGGTGCTTCAGCCCATAAGTGCATTGGATTATCTTGATCGTGGATCATAGTCTTCACTACTTCCATTATTGTTCTATTATTTCTTTATGCTACACCATTTTGTTGAGGATTATAGGGAGTAGTGAGCTCCCTCTTAATACCGACATCTCTGCAAAAGCTTCCAAATTCTTTTGAGGTGTATTATCCTCCATTATCTTACCTGAGTATCTTGATTTTTCTTTCAGAGATATTTTCTACCAAGGCTTTGAATTCCTTGAACTTTCTGAGTACTTCATCTTTTGATTTCAAGAAATAAACCCAATTCTTGCGAGAGTAATCATCAATAAATGAAACATAGTATACATACCCACTTAGAGATGTTGATGGCATTGGAACACATACATCTAAGTGGATGAGATCCAATATTCCTTCTGCTTTACTGTCGCTCTTTGTGAAAGGATTATTTCCTTGTGGACATGCCTTGCATACACCTTCATGGTCACCCTTGAATTCTAGTAAACCTGTAACTACCTTGCTTACATATGGTAAGGCTTTGTAGTTAATGTGAGCTATTCTTCTATGTCAAAGTTCACATGGACTCAGAGTGGAGTGAGTCAAGGCTGAGTGACCTTTTAACTTATATAGGCCACATTCTTCCGTTCCAATAAAAATTGCATCTTTTATGGTTTTTCCTTTAGGCCACATAAGAACTTCACCCTCTATGAATGCAACCCTGAAACCTTTATTATCTAAAGATGATATAGAAAGTAAGTTCTTTGTCAAGTATTGTACATAAACAATGCATGGAAAAGCATGGCAAGGAAAGACAAGGCATGGTATGTTAAGGAAATGCACGACATGTCAAGGTAAGGAAATGCATGGAAAGACATGGAAATGCATGGCATGTCAAGGCAAGGCATGTCAATGCAATTCATGGCATGTCAAGGAAAGGCATGTCAATGCAAGGCATGGCATGTCAAGGAAAGGCATGTCAAGGCAAGGCATGTCAAGGAAAGGCATCGCATGGAATGTGAAGGGAAGGAATGGACTGTCAAGGAAAGGCATGGGAAGGCAAGGAAAGAAATGGAAATAGTTATTTTGCACATAAGTGGCTCAAAATTTCCATCTAGTGGATTTTCATCATGAAATAGTATGGTGTACGTGTCTATAGACAAGTTTGAATTGAAATGCAAGTCGTTTTCATTTGAATTTTTGACCAAACTCTTATTGGATTTTTTGGGCAATTTGATACCCAATGTATGAAAAAAATGTCGCCCCATAGACCTCAATGATCTAGTGGCATGCCAATTGATGTTGATCTAGACATCTTTTTCAAATATTCTTTTGGGTCACTAATATTATTCATTTCTAACAATGAAGACCTATTTAGTTCAAGTTTATAAGATATAATTTCCTTTGTATCTTGTTTTTTCAAATATGTTCTAAAGTGTTCTATTGTACCCTCTGTAATTTCTGTTGATGTGTATCTAAAATGAAGTAACATTTGCAATGCATTAAACAAACAATCTCCTACAACAAACACAAAAATTTCTAAGTGACACAAGTCATACTTTTCTAGTACAACATCAATTTCTATTATTGACTGTGGAGTTTCTATTTTCATTTTATATATTTTTCACAAGCCACTAGTATGTTCCCTAAAATGTCTAATACTACTTGGTCTTCTATTTGAAATTATATAAGTTGCAATTGCAATATGTCTAGAAATAATGTACAAGACTATTTAGTCATAGTCACACAATATTGACACAAAAAATAATTGATTGAAGGAATTTCATATAAATCTAGAGGAATGCAATGCTATACAAAACTTGCTTAAAAGTGTATGTACCCATATGCATTAAATACCACAATCTTGTTGATGTTATTGATAAATGTGCTTGGAGTCTTGCTAGTACCTTCACATTGAATGTCAGAACTTTTTGCAACAAGTCAAAATTGTGACATTCGAACACTTGACACTTGTAATAATATTACTTGTGCATAGTCTAAAAGCAAGTTCAAATCGATATAGACATAGATCACACAATGGAAATGATTAATTGAAAATACTTCCTATAATAAGTTCGTGAAATTTTTTATAACATCTTTTCAATTTTAAATCACTAGAGATCTGCTAAGAAGACATTGTATGTGAAATATTATCAACTCGTTTTTGTTTTTCATATTATATATATATTTTGTACTAAAACTTGTTAAACCCATTACAAACTACAAAACCATCCAATTTCTACTTTTTCCATATGAGGTCCTATGCACTAAAACCAATTATCACAAACATTATAAAATGAGGTCTCACATATTAATTTTGATGCTAAACATGTAGTGTTGATATTTATCTTATTAGAGTAATATAGTAAAATTTTGTCTAGGGAGATGAGACGTTAATAATGGATATGAATACCCATCTTAACAAAGGCTTACTTTTGTTAACTATGTCATGTTGACATTTATGAAATTGTTAATGGAAGATATATGATCCTTCATAAGCATGAAGAGGAGAGAAGCCATTTTTGTCTACTTGGTGAAAGATACTAGCAATTGTTTCTCATTGAATTCATGTCGGAACTTGGAAATCCATAAACCATAACTATTATTGTATATTCTTTTTTCGCATATCAATGTTGAGAATTGATCAATAATGTGTCAACATCTACATAGGCCCATTATCTGGATTCATGAATAGTGATTAAATCAACATCTTAATGTCGATAATACTGTACACAACTAATATAAGTAACTAGGCATTTAAAAACAATGAATTGATTTAGTACAATGGTCCTGATTAAAAAGGGATTTATTTAGACAAAGCACTTAACCAAACCTATGTAAATAAAAACAATGTTCTTAGGCAATAACATCGGTCTAACAAATAGTACAAATAAAGATAAAGTATTTAAATAATATAACATAATATTTTAAAACACAAATTCATCGAGTACAAATTGTTTTTTGGAAAACAAAGCAATCCAACCATAAACAAAGAATACCAAGCATGACAAAAGACGATGTCCATAGTCAAAAGATATGGTGACAATCGATCAATGATGTGTCAACATCTACATGGGCCCATTATCTAGATTCATGAATAGTGAGTACCTAAACATCTTAATGTCGATAATACTGTATGCGAGTAACATAAGTGACTAGGAAATTGAAAACAATGAACTGATTTAGTACAATGGTCCTGATTAAAAAGAGATTTTATTGAGACAAAGCACTTAACCAAACCAATGTAAATAAAAACAAAGTGCTTGGAGCACGAGTGTCATATTTCTTGTGTAATGGTGGAACTCTCGCATTTATTTGAGGTTGAGTGGGTGTATTATTATACCTACGCATGGCTACGGAAGATTTATTTGGCATTATGTTAAGTATTGGACTGTGATTTTTTATTAGTGTACATAGCAATGTATCTGTGTGTGTGTGTGTGTGTGTATCTGTGTGTGTGTGTGTGTGTGTGTGTGTGTGTGTGTGTGTGTGTTATACTATATAGATACTTATGTTTTCCAATTTATATATTTTAATCCACTATGTTTTATAAATAAAATATATAAAAGTATTTATTGTTGTGCAGGCGGTGTAGCCTGCAATAAAATTTCATTTCCTTAGGAACATTGGTGTATTAAATTCTTCGATCAACAAATTGTTGGTGGCGTAAATGTTTTGGGTTTGAATGATTTTACGTGTTGTTGCTAAAGCAGGGGTGTCATTGGTGATTTTACGTGTCGTTGTTTTGGATTTCTTATGTAACGATGGAAATCTAGCATTTATTTGAGGATTAATGGGTGTATTATTATACCTACATTATGCAGAACGTTTATTTAACATTATGTGAAGCATTGGACTACTAGATAGGTGATAATCATTGGACTTGATGTTATCCGAGGCATTGGGCTGCATTGTGGGTGTGTTGAATTGGTAACCTGGGTTTTGCATAGTGGCATAGGTTTCCATCGTTGTGATTACGTCAGGTAGATCTTTCTCATGTATTAGATTGTCTAGTCGACCAAATCATGCAAAGTGATACAGGTTGACATCAGTGTGAGTATGCAAGGTTGGGCTAATTATTTTTTATGTTTTGTTTTTCTTGGTTTTGTTTTTCTTAGTTTTTGTTTTGTTCTAAGAGAATGATATTATGTGAGGCTTGAATTTTTTTTGTTTTGGTTATTTTATCTACAAAATATCTACATATATATAACATGAATCACTATTAAAAATTAAATGAAAATAAATAAATAAAATAAACAATTTATGAAGTGGGAGATATCTATTACATAATTTGTCGGATAACTAATTGCTCTAAAAAAAATCTATAAATATTACAAGTTTACTTAATTAAATTTAAATTTTTCCAAAAGTAAAATATATATAAAATTTTAATTAATGAAGTGAATTTAATATCGTAGAAATGCTAAATTGAGTTCTCGAAACTCAAAAAATAAAATATATTAAAAAAGGACAAGACAAGCAATGGCTATAAGAACTTTAAAAAGAGGGAAGTAAATGTATAACCTATAAAAAGAGAAAGTAAGCGTATCCATAATCTTTTTCATGGAAATTGAAAAGTCCATATTTTAAAATCATATTTTCTTTAATTTTTGTTAGAATAAGTACCATAATGAGTGAATAATTTTCTCTTTTCATATTCTCTGCCATAATAAAATGAACCAGTCACTCGGCGAAGTACCTCGGCCAGTATCTTTTACTTGCAATATTAATGACTTGATACATGTGAATCCTTGCAGCACACCACTCCCTTCCCCTTATGCTGCCATAGACTACTCTGCTACGTTGAAACCCTACACAATTCGTCAAAGATGTCAAACCTACACACAAAAATACAAATATATAAATACCTTCCTATGAAAAACCCTCATATATAAATAAACAAAGAACCACCCACCACTTTCTACCATTGTAAAATTATAACTCACAAGAGCTTTTTTATTTTTTTATCTCGAACAATTAAGAAATAACATATTATTTAAAAACAAATCAATACCTTATTATTTCGGATACCTTATAATTGAAGCTACAAGTGATGGTTGATCACACCATTAATTTGAAAGGAATTCCAAACACCACAATAAATAATTAATCTAAACAAGAAAAATTGTTTGGAAAAGTAATTAAAAACTATTGTTCTTTAAATTTTAATGTTTAATTTTAGGGAAAATGATATTGTCTAAACATTCGATTTTTGAAGATATTGGTGAAATAACCATTTTTTGTTATTTAAATTGTATTTTTGAATGCATAAATGGATTCAACACCGTGAAAAACCCTCAAAACACTTGAATTATACAGTTTCAATCACTCAAATTGTTGGATTTCAATAAACATTGATTAGAAAATATACTCAACTCAAAATATTTAGCAAATAGGAGTATTACTTATTGAATTGATGATGATGACGATGATGATGATGATGATGATTAGAGTCCACTAAGACCTAATTGGTCTATCAGACATTAAGAGGATAAGTGATTACTTGTGATTCTTTAGAATTTTGTTTCTGTGCTCAAAAAGCATTAAGAGAAGCTTTCCAAGATCACCATACTTTTGTTGAGTTAAGAGGTTAGGAAG
>JZKD02S1678029.1:573697-589463 GCA_000966675.3 Picea glauca | reverse complement strand
TCATCTATGCATTCTCATCAAGGACAATACATATTATATTACATCAATCATCAATCAATCAATCCTTTGACATCAATCAATCAAACCATTGGCATCAATGACAACATGATCCAACGACCATGTGCAGGAGGAATGTTAAGGAACTGAATAGATCTACAAATATAATCACCACAAATACTAAATACACAATATATCCACAAATCAAGATAGAAGAAACCACACTTTATTATTACCAAACCCTTGAGGTAGGGCAACACCGTACAATGGATCATATTATGGAAGGGATCATCTCCTGTTCGCTTGCCTCTTCGAGGGGGATCCTCCTATTGAGCTACCACTCCAAATACAATACTCTCTTCATATCTCATTACGTTGCTTGAACCTCTTTATATAGTGCTACCATCACCTAAGAAAATTCTAGAGGAGGAATCTTCTAGAAGTAGAACCTTCTAAGAAGTCCTCTTACATTTATTATATCTAACTACCCATTTATTATATTTAACTACCATAGTGGGCCTTGTTTAATACTATAGTGGACCTAGTCCACATTACATTGAATGGCCTCCACTATTATCACTATGGGCCCTCTGCCCCCCCCTACCTCTCTAGCTACCTTACATTCCATCCCCCTTATGAAAGCGTTGTCCTCAATGCTTGATATACAACCATATACCAGGGTCCCATGGATAAGTGTGGACCACAATACTAAAGTAGACTAGAGAACCATGGTCCCATTGAGAATTGCAAGCCACCATGCTGAAGTAGTCCAACCGCCATTGTAAACCAGGGTTCCATGTCCAATTGCTCATGTGAACCCCATATGGAAGTTATCAACACCCAATAACCAATTGAGAATGATGCTCCAAAGACTAATGCATGTCATGTGGATCCAAATAAGAAGATCCATCCACATAATGGAAAATGGTCATAGAAGAATCTGGAAGGAATAATATCATTGTAGAATATGCAGGATGGACGTTGGTAATAATCATTGGTTCCCGATTTGTCACATTGATACTCTCTATAGAAGGTGGATTAGAGTTATCAAATAAAATATGAAAGTGGTTGTCATCCCAGAAATGAAAACTATCCATATACCAATCATCGCAATCGGCCTCCAAATCATACCAAGAATACATTTATTTATTATATTCATCCCTGATGTCTGCCATAAGAAATATCTCGTACATGTTATCCAATGAATCTTGAATACTATGAAAACTATCATCGAGGTAGTTTGTGAGGCCATCCAATTTGACATCCATTGTGTCATACAATTGGGATTTGAATGCTTTAGTAATTTGTAGAATTTATTTGAGGGTTTGAGAGGAAATAATCATATGAGCACCCTATGAAATCTTCGGTCCCACAGTCGTCATGAAAAAACCCAAAAAATAGAACAATAAGTTACGGCAGAAAATCACGGCTTTTTCTGGAAAACCCTAAAACACTGTTGAATTTAAAATGCTCATAATTTCACTTCCCAGACTCCGTTTCGACTGATTTGTTTTTTGAAATTGGGTGAAATTGTGAGAGGAACTCAGATATGTAATTTTTTTGGGCAAATTCGGCCTCCAACTGCTACAGGAATAAAAACAAATGTGCCACCATCCATGGAAAAAACCCTGAAAATTGCAGATTTTAAAACTTCAATATCTTGACTTCCCGGACTCCATTTCAGACGATTGTTTTTTTTAAATTGGGTGTTTTTCTGAGAGAAACTCAGATATACAACCTGTTTCTACAAATTTTTCACATAAATATACCAAAAAATTTTGGAATGTCGCGACCCTCTTTTTTCTTCTCCGAAAAAAACTGCAAAAATAAAAAATATTTTCCCACAATGTCTACCAAGGAAAGTTCTCTGATACCACTTGTTAAGTTACAAAAAGGATCTACAAATATAATCACCACAAATAATGAATACACAATAGATCCACAAAGCAATATAGAAGAAACCACACTTTATTATTACCAAACCCTTGAGGTAGGGCAACACCGTACAATGGATCCTATTATGGAAGGGATCCTCTCCTATTCAGTTTCCTCTTCGAGGGGGCATCCTCCTATTGAGATACCGCTCCAAATGAAATACTCTCTTCATATCTGATTACATTGTTTGAACCTCTTTATATAGTTCTACCATCACCTAATAACATTCTAGAGGAGGAATCTTCTAGAAGTAGAACCTTCTAAGAAATCCTCTTACATTTATTATATCTAACTACCCATTTATTATATTTAACTACCATAGTGGGCCTTATTTAATAATATAGTGGACCTAGTCCAGCTTACATTGAATGGCCTCCACTATTATCACTATGGGCCCTCTTCCCCCCCAGACTACCTCTCTAGCTACCTTACAAGGAAGCACCAGATGAAGACTATCCGCGCGATATTTAGATCGAAGAAGTAGAAGGTGAAAGAGAAGTGAAGGAACCACCTATCGAATCAGAAGTTATTGCCACGTCGATCAAGGTAAATAAAGTCAACATTGGGAAAGTTGAGAATCCCAAAATGGCCAGTATCAGAGATTACTGGGATGAGCAAACAGTGGAAAGCATAATAGAGTTATTGCACGAATAAAACGACCTCTTTCCCACAACATTTATAGAGATGAAGGGTATAGCAGGAGAGCTAGGAGAGATGAAGATACCACTCAGACCCGAAGTGAGACCGATCAAACAACGACCATATAGATTGAACCTAGTATATAAGAAGAAAGTAAAAGCTGAGATCGACAGGATGCTCGAAGTCGGAATCATAGAACCTGTTATCACATAAACTTGTCAAAACCTTAAGGGTTTATGGTTTCTACCTAAGTCTATATTTTTTCCTGTCTCTCCTCCTTTTGCAGACCCAATTTTAAGTTTTTCCTCTTGGCTTGTAGTTTTTCTTCTATCTTCCTTCATCCATTTGATTGACCTGTTTTCTCTAAAGACCGATCACTTCTCTCTTGACCTCTGTCACTGATCATTTGTTTTCTCGGGCCCTCGGTCAGTCGTTTAGGTAATTGTTCAGAGAAATCATAGCCATTAACACAAGTGCAGCACTTAGAGCATGCTATTATGGACTTAAATCAAGTAAGCAATAATGATCGGATTTCAATGGAAGAAACCCATCAGGCAGATCAGATCAACGACCATCGGGCGATTGAGATCATAGAGTAGCATGAAGTATAGCATCAGAGTTCTAAAATTGCGAGGCCAATCCTAGTTGTTGATCCTGGGAAGGATAAATGGCATGAGATTAGCATTTAGATGACTCATTGAATGGAGCAGTCAAGGGGTAGAGTCACGAGGACTCACGAAATGTGAAATCGCGAAATGATCTGAGCCATTCATTTCAGAAGAACACATGGTGCACGATCAACAGAGTCACGAGGACTCACAAAATGATCTGAGCCATTCATTTTAGAAGCACACATAGTGCACGATCAACATAGTCGTGATTTCATGAATCAGAAAGGTCAAAGAGTAGATTCATGCAAATTTACGAAATGCAAAGTCACAAAATGATCTAAGCCGTCCAACTGGGGAAGCACATGGCAACAGATAAGTGAAATCATGATTTCACGTTTTGGGGGTTTCAGCATGGAGCAAGGCGCGAAACCCTGGGTCCCAAAATGTAGATATTCTTTTGGTCGTCCGATCAGAGGAGACACGTGGCACCTGATCCAAGCGATCATGATTTTGTGACTCAGAGGTTTGAGCCTAGAGAATGGTGTGAGCTCGCGAAACATTAAATCACGATGCACTTGATAGTTGGGCCCATGATCATAGCCCTCGGTCATATGGAAGTAAGGATATAAAGAAAGGGGACGTGTGTCATCCGATCCGTCAGTCTAAAGTTCCTATTAAGCAATGGGTGGCTAAGATGTTCAAATAAATGACCCTGGGCGTAAAGATCAAATAAAATCTGACCGTTGATCTAGATGGGTCATTTCGCAGGATAGAACATCCAGATATTTTAAATCAAGGGGAGTGAAGACTCCCAATAGGTGAAATCCCAAAATTTCATATTGGAATGCATAAGGTCATGGCCCGAGGTCACGTGGGGCAATGGAAAGGATCCGTGCAAAAGGATGAAGCAATCAAGTTGGTCACAGAGAAAGATCTGCATGGCCTACAGGTGCCAGAATTGTCTGGAAGGAGTTGTGACCTCACCTGGAACGTTCATGAGTGTCAGGTATTTTCCCGATCCCATTGAAAGTAGTTAATAAAATTGGGGAAGGTGGTTGAAACCTCGTTTCACCACATAAATAGAAAGCATGGAAGAACTGGCCGTGGAAGAAGACCATTAGTCCAAAGTCCCCCTGTCAGCGAAATTTATTGCAAAGCCCATATTGATCCGAACTCACGTCTGATAGAAGAATGAATGTACAGACTAACAAAAGAAGACGTAAACACAAAGATTTGATTGTAGTAGCCAAGTCATGCTCCCGGTGATGGAAATTTCTTTTGAGTATAAATACTTGGTTTTTATATTTTGTTATTGTCGATGGTAGAGCTAAGCTCCTGTATTGTAAAGTTTTAGTGAAGTTTCTGGTTCTCTGGTTATGTATGGTGATCTGAGATTTCTTGATTAATCTAAGTCATCTTTTCTTTCTCCATCTTATTTTCCTCTAATACTGAGGGAGTTCATGAATGGCTGATTCACATGAATTGTCATGATTGTGTTATGATGAATGTTTGATTATAATGTTGTCATGATTTCTTTCAGTTTCATTAAAATTGGAACCCAAGAAGATCTTGCGTTTGATTTTTTCTTCCTTAGGTTGTCGAGAGACTTGATGTTCATGGCATGCCTCTACATTTTCTCACCAAAGTCTTCCTCCCACTCACCCTTACTCTGAGTTACTGATTGAAGTTGATTCCAGACCTCATCACTTATGCATGCTAGTCCAATTTCTTGAGTTAAAATGATATCATCTCGAGTCTGCGCCCATTTGAACTCTTTGAAAACCAACTCATGACATAAAATTATGGTGGGTGTTGGGCTTACCTTCGACGCAATCCATATGTGACTTCTAGTGCTAACATTTATGGCATCGTTGCGAGGGACAAATTGAATATTTTCCCTGGGATTGAACGACAAAGTCCACTGATTCTGAAGGTGCATCAGAAATCAATACATTGAAGATTGCAACTGTGCACCTGGCGACTCCACTGTTTTAGTTGTGGCTTCCAGAGGCAGACACATGAGGTCTACTCCATAAATTCCTTTAGCAACACTTGAAGCTGACCCAGAGAAAATTATTAGAAGATGACAGACCCTTCAAGAAGATACTTTTGTTGTTGAACTAGGTATTTCAGATGATTTTCACTATCCTCCTATAGAAACTCCAGTAGTTGTTTCTCATTTTCTTATTACACCATCTATTGGAGCTTCTAGAAGTTTAAATTTTGGGATTTTTCCTGCTAATTTCCCCTTTCCCAGTTTCACTACTCCTCCTCCTATTATAGTTGTTGTTTTGATAGAGAGGGAAACCTTTGTTTCCTCAAGCCCTGTGACTTCTTCTCGAAATCCTTTGTTGTTTCGTTTTTCTCCTGGAAGCACAGCCCCACCCTCACCTATCCGAACTCCATCTCCTCATGGTTCTCCTCTAGTTCACGTCCAAATGGTAGGTGTTAATCCTTCTAGGAACAGGATGGCTATGATATTAGCTACTAGATATGCCCCCCTAGTTTTACCTCATCCTATGAATGCTCTCCCAGCCACAGATTACCTTAAGTACATTCCCCAATTCATAGGGGAGGCAGACGTGACTATGGAAGAGAACATTTCATCCTTTTATAGATCCACAGAGATTCAAGAAATTGAGAATGAAGATGTCTGGATGAGAGTTTTTGTACAGAGCCTTGATGGTGATGCCATGGAATGGTTTAAGGACTTGCCTCCTAGATCTATTGACGGATTGTTTCTATGGATGATGCATTCTTAAGGAACTGGGGAAATAAAAAATATATCCTTTATTATATTACATAATTTGGGGCACTTAAGAGAGAGGAGGTGGAATCTGTTTCAGACTTCTCGAAGAGATTTAATAAAATGTATAAAAGGATTCCAGCCGAAGTTAAGCCTACAAAAATATCTGCCAAAGTGACTTATGCTAATGCTTTCCACCCTGACTGTTTCCTACTATTGAGAGAAATAAGAGCTACCTCTTTATCTCATATGCAATATGCAACCCTTGAAGTAGAATCCAATATATTGGAAGCTGACAAACTTAGGGGTAAAGCTGACAAAGACAAGGGAAAAGGTAGGTCTGAATCCTCAACTTCTAGTTCCTTTGTTGCCCCCCATCAAACAAATGAAATGACCAAGCTACTAAAATCACTTTCTGCTAGAGTGGAAATGATCAAATTAGAAGGAAAGAAAAACTATAGAAATCCCCAAACTGCTAATAGCAGAGGTAATTATAGGAGACCTAACAATACTCCTCAGATTATCCAAAGAGACCAGAGGAGTAGAGATAGAGATGATCAGAAAATCTAGACCCCTCTCCAAAATAATCTTGTTGTTGATGAAGAAGAAGGGGATGAAGGCCTTGATCTCGAAATCCACTGTATTGGGGGCACCTCCTCTTTTCCTCACTTAACTCAGTCTGCATATGAGGAATCTCTCATGGAAAATCAACTAAAAATGATGAGCATAGGGGAAAAGGCCAGCATCAACCCAAACAGGTATAACCTCAGGTCTAAGAAGAAATAGGGAAAGCCTGGTGTTCCTGATCAGCCTACTAGAGTAAAGAAACCTGCATAAGATGTAGCAGACAGTAGTGAGGGTAAGAAATTTCAAGCCCCCTCTCAAGTGACCATAACTCCTGTCTCGGAAGTGAAAGACATCCTAAAACCTACATCCCCTTTTAATTTTGAACATGAGTTTTAGAAGATTAGGATCCCTGTACCCATTTCAGAGCTGGTCAAGCATTAAGATTTCAAAAGAAGCCTCTCTAAGATGCTAATGCTTGAACCCACAATTCATCTCACAGACTCAGTCAATTTTCAAGATGAAAAACTAGCTATCATGTTAGGACCTTTGGTAGAATATAGAGATGATTAGTCCTCTCCCTTCTACACTTCAATGAATATCCATGATATGGTGTTGCATAACTGCTTAATGGATTTAGGAGCATCCCACAATATTATGCCTAAGATTTTCATGGAAGAACTCGGGTTGGAAGTTACAAAATCCTACCACGACATTTATTCTTTCGATTCTAGGAAGATGAAATTCCTTGGGGTTATCAAAGACCTGGTCGTTTCCCTGTTGCAGGTGCCTATGAAGATCCTAGTCATGAATATCATAGTGACTGATGTTCCCCCTAAGTTTAGAATGCTCCTATCTAGATCTTGGATAAAGAGACTGGGGGAACCTTGCAGATGGACCTTTCATATGCCACCATTCATGTTTTAGGGGGTGAAAAAAGGAGACTTTATAGGGAAGTGAAACTCGTGTACATCATCAATGATGAATCAAACCCGATCAACCATTCTATTTTTTCTTTGAGCATTGATTTGGGATCCAATATATTGTAGCTCGCAGATGCTTCTGAAGCCCCTCTTGAAATCAGAAAGGAACCCATTTCTTTTCATGAAATACCTCCCCTAACTTCCTTTGTGTGGAACATGTTCTTCGACGGAGCCTCTTCTAAGGAATGGGTTGGTGCTGGAGTGGTTTTTGTGTCACCTTGTCAAGAGACTATAACTTTGTCCTATAAACTAGAATTTGAAGCTACCAACAACGTGGTAGAGTATGAGGATCTTGTTTTGGGTATAAGGGTTGTGAAATACATGGGGATTGAAGAGATAGAAGTATTTGGAGATGATGAACTAATTGTTCATCAAGTCAAAAATATTTATCAAGCCAAGAACCCTAGGCTTAAGACTTACATAAATGAGGTGTGGGATCTAATTAACAATTTCTTCTTAGCTTTCAACATTTCTATTATTCCAAGAGAGGAGAATACTATGGTTGATTCTATGGATATATCAGTGATCCATTTCAAAGTCCCACTACCACCTAAGCTCAGGTATGATGTTGAGGTAAGATATAGGCCCTATGTACCTAACAATATCAAGCATTGGAAGGTGTTCGAGGATGATCTTGAGAACAAAACATTTCTTGAGTCTGTTGACAAGTTCTCTGAATTACACATTGATCAAGATCATGATTTTGAAGGAGACCTCCACGCTGATGTATTTTTAATTAAAATTTATAATCACCATATTGTTCATCTACCTAGAAACCACATTCCAAAAGGACTAGTTCCTTTAGAAAGATTGTTCAATGGCAATGATGTGGAAGTAAAGTTTAAAGGCCCAAATAAGGATGCAGATATAGTTGAATGCAATATTGGTACAGAGGAAGATCCAAAGTGGGTCAAGTTGTTAAGAAGTCTATCAAGGGAGCAGAGAGTCGAGTATATTGATCTATTACAAGAATTTTCTGATGTGTTTTCCTGGACCTATGAAGACCTCAGAACATACGACACACCAATCATTGAGCATAAGATCCCATTGAAGGAGGAGGCCAAACCGTTTAGGTAGAAATTAAGAGAAATAAATCCTATGATGTTGCCTATAATGGAAAGGGAGATAAAGAAGTTGTTGGACACCCAAATCATTGTCCCTCTGAGATATTCTGAATGGGTGGCCAACTTGGTTCCAGTAAGGAAAAAGAGCGGAAAAATCAGACTTTGTGTTGACTTCAGGAATCTGAACAGAAGATCTAAGAAGGATAATTACCCTTTGTGAAGCATGAAACACATATTGCAGAGGGTGACAGGTGCATCCAACATCTCCATGATTGATGGATTTTTTGGCTACAATCATATCTCTGTCCTGCCTGAAGACAAAGAAAAGACAACCTTCACCACTCCTTGCGGCACATTCATGTATGCTAAAATTCCCTTTGTATTGATGAAAGCAGGAGAAACCTTCCAACGAGCCATGGACATCACCTTCATTGGAGAAAGAGACAAAATTGTGCTCATCTATATAGATGACATAAGAGTCTTCTCCAAGTCTGATAAAGAACATTGTCAACATCTAAGAAGGGTCTTCTCAAAATGCAGATCGTTTGGTCTCTCCCTAAATCCAAATAAGTCTTTATTTTCCATGTAGGAAGGAAAATTGTTGGGACACATTCTATCAACTAAGGGGGTCAAGATTGATTCAAGTAGGATAGACGCTATTCAAGTCTTATCACTTCCCAGATCCAAGAAAGAAGTTCAGTCCTTCCTGGGAAAAATCAATTTTCTGAGAAGGTTCGTCTCAAATTTTGTTGAATCAGTGAATCGTATCACATCCATGCTCAGGAAGGGTAACGAAGTAAAATGGACTTCCGAGTCCAAAGAATCCTTCAACCAAATAATGAAGTCATTGATTGAAGCACCTATGTTAATCAATCCTGATTATTCCAAGGATTTTCTTATTTTTTTCCTTCGCTTCATTTGATAGAGTGGTCGTTGTTTTACTACAAAAGAATGATGCGGGGCTAGAGCAGCCTATTTATTTTTTTAGCAAAGCACTGAGAGACGTAGAGGTCAGATATGACATCATGGAGAAGCAGGCCTACGCTTTGGTGAAATCCCTCAAAGATTTTAGAGTCTATGTTTTGCATTCAAAAATCTTTGCATATGTTCCTTCAGCTTCTATGAAGGATATTCTCATTCAGCCTGACTTAGATGGGAGAAGGAGCAAGTGGAATGCCAAAATCCTTGAATTTGATATGGAAATAAATCCCACAAAACTAGTTAAGGGCCAAGGTTTAGCCAAGATATTGGTTGAATCTAATTGCAAAGATTTGGAGGTTAACTTCATCAAAACTTGCTTAGAAAATCAGCAGGATGAGTTGTCTAATAAAAGTTCTCAAAACAACCCTCCATTGGGAGAATGCGCCTGGTACAAAGACATTATATATTGTACCAGGCAAGAGATTTAAATCTCAAAGAAATTATATATTGTCTTATTGACTAGGTCTTATATTGGAAAGACCCTCTAGTTGTTCTATTGAGATGTTTAGACCCACAGGAGGCCCAAAAGATTATGTTTGATTTTCATGACAGCCTATGTGGGGGACATCATTTCTGGAGAACCACAGCCTACAAGATTCTCAGGGCTGGGTACTTATGGCCCACTCTATTCACTGATGTCTGTGCAAAAATCAAAAATCAGGGCTTGTATCAAATGTCAAAAATTCGCTGGGCAGCAACAGCTCAAGTCCCTACCATTGAAGCATCTGGTAGCTTCAGGACCCTTTCAACAGTGGGGCCTAGACTTTATTGGGGAGATTAATCCTCCTTCAAGTGGTCAGGACATATGGATCTTAACTGTAATGGATTATTTCACCAAGTGGATAGAATTTATCCCCGCAAGGAGTGCTTCTCACAGAGTAATCATTGGTTTTCTTGAAGATATTATGGCAAGGTTTGGTTGTCTGAAATGAATCATCACTGATAACGTTGCATATTTCAAATCTGAACCATTGATCAATTTTTGTGAGTAGTTTGGAATTTCATTGATCCACTCTAACCCCTATTACCCCCAAGGAAATGGATTGGCAGATTCCTCTAACAAGGGCCTTATAAATATTATCAAAAGATTCCTAGAGGACAACAAGAAAGCATGGGATTCAAAGCTCAAATTTTCTTTGTGGGATGATAGAGTGACGATGAAGAGGTCCCTGGGCATCTCTCCTTTCCAACTGGTATATGGGACTAAAGCAATTTTCCCTTCACAACATTCCCTACCTATGGCGAAATTCTTCCAAGACTGTCACGGAGAACCTAACGATACGATTAAGAGAATTCATCAACTAGTAGAAGTGCAGCAGACTAGGGAGCATGTGATGGACAGAGTACATGACCGACAACAAAAAATCAAGCATGAATTTTGTTGGAGGTTACTTCACACACACCTAGGATTTATTTTTCCTACGGTTTTTATTTTTTTATTAGTCATAATTAGTCATTATCCAGTCTCCTATATTTTAGGAGAGAATATTCCACCTGGAGAATATTCTCTTTCAGTTGACACTTCAGTTTGACTAGTTGAGTTGAGTTTAGATGTTGCATTGGGATAATCACCATGCAAAATTGGGATCATCACCACGCTAATTAGACCTTTCCTTGGTATCATCACCATAGTAGCACATTAGCCTTGATTCCCTGATTTAACTCCTCACTACTCTTTGTTCAGTCAATTAACTGAAGACTAGTTGACTAGTTAACTCAACTAGGTGGCAGTTCACTCCTATAACTGCCTGAGAGACTAGAATAGGTGGACGTTCACTCCCGTAACTACTTGTGTGTATCCATATCACTCTATACCACCACTATGGCGACTTGGTTCACCTCAAATCGAACCCATTGAGTTATACATAGTATATCATGTGTAAATTATTCATTATTCACAACAATTAATGAGAATTCTTGCATTTTTTCTCTCCTTCTTATTTCTCCAATTCTCTCTGCAAATGTGTGTATTATTGTTTAGCTAGATCTATTATTTTCAAGTTCAACACATTTACATGGTATCAGAGCTGACGGACTGCTAAGCAAAATCTACACCAAAATTTTTCCAGGTACAAAATATTGAAGACAGTGGAAAGATGGAATTCCAAAAAGAATTCATTCTTACACCTTACAACTATTTTGCAATGAAGGAGAAAATATCCATACATCTCTGATACAGAGGGTTGTATATGTTAACCATGAATACAGATACAAATCCAACATCATCCATAGAAAAATCCAAGTACTTAAATTGCATGGATGAGGCACTCGGAACAATTTGCAGTCTTATTTCTCCCGATCTCCTTTTTCATATATCTTCCTGTAAGACTCCCAATGAAGCTTGTACCATATTGGAAGGTCTCTTTAGAAAATAGGATGATATGAGGGGACACATGCTAGAGGTGGAGCTACTCACATTGGATCCAAAAAGCTTCGAGAATATCCAAGATTTCTTTACAAAATTCAAGGATTTACTATCGCAACTCAAAGCTTGTGGGGTTGATAAATCGAAGGAGGAGAAACAAATGGTTCTCACCATTCTCTCCAAGCTTGTTCCTAAATTATATGTATTCATATCTACATTCCATATTGTCAGGTTTTCCTTTGGAGCCACCTAGAAGATGCCTTCTCTTGAGAACTTTATCGAATCCCTGACACAAGAGAAAACCAAGCTCATCAACATGGGTGCAATCAAAGGCCCAAGGGCGCATGCACTCATTGTGCATGATGGCGGCCACAAATATAAGAAATATAAAGATAAATATAAGCAGAAATATCATGCACATACGAATAAGGAAGGGTACACAAAACCCTTCACCGATGCCTCTGGATCCAAAGGAGAAAAGGGAAGAAAAGGAGAGAAATGCACATACTGTCACAAAGGATTCCATTCGGAATTCACATGCATGCAAAAGAAAATAGATATGATGTATTAAATAATTCAGCAAAACAACCTTGGAGATCGCATCCCTGAGGGTGCAAAGAAGAAGAAGAAGACAGAAGATCTGAATTCCTAGAAAGGAAATTCTAGCCATGCCTTGATTGCCATCAACTCCTCTCCCGATGCTTGGATCATAGACTCAGGAGCATCACATCACATGGCTTCCTCAGAAGAAGTATATTCTCCGTTGGATGCATGCAAAGGTCCTCCTATTCTGATGGGGGACAACTCTTCTGTCGAAGTCATCAACAAAGGAAGGATTGAACTCACCAACGGAAGCTTCGAGAATGTCCTGCATGTTCCCAAGCTTTCTGTCAACCTTCTCTCTATGTATCAAATGACGAATTCTGACACCAAAAATAAAGTCATATTCATACCAAATTTCGTGGACATCTATGACATGCAAACCAACTCCAGGGTTGCTACCAGTGAGGTAAATCATCAGTCTAGATTGTATAAATTTTCTGAATTCATTGAACCTGATTCTGCTTTAATTCTCACTCATGTTGATGAAAGTAGTAGGATATGGCACGAAAGGTTTGGACATTTGAATTTTAGATACATGCAATAGCTTAGCAAGCACAAATTAGTTGATGATCTACCAGACATCCATTTCTCCAAGGGAGTATGTGAGGGATGTGTTCTCAGAAAACACCCTCAAGACAAATTCGACAAGGGAAAGTCTCAGTGAGCTTTCACACCTTTAGATATGATCCACAGTGACCTCATGGGTCTTTTTCTACATCCATCGATCAAAAAAGAAAGGTTTTCTCTCATGTTTTTTGATGATTTCTCATGTTTTACATGGATCCACTTTCTTAGGCAAAAATCTGAGGTCTTTCAACACCTCAAAGATTTCAAAGCTTTGGTTGAGACACAGTCCGGAAAGAAGATAAAAGTCCTCTGAAATGATAATGGGGGAGAGTATGTGAATCATGAGATCCAAAATATTTTCCATGAGGCAGGGATTCAGTTGCAGCATACAGTTCCCTACACTCTGCAGAAAAACGGAGTTGTTGAGCAGAAAAATCGATCTCTAAAGGAGATGGCATATTGCATGTTGCATGAAAATTCACTACCACAGAGACTATGGGCCGAAGCACTTAACTGTGCAACATACATCCAAAACAGATCTCCACATAGATCTATCAAGAATAAGACCCCTTACAAGGCTTGGAGCGGCCTCAAACCAGAAGTGACCCACTTTCGTATTTTTGGTTCACGTGCATGGGCCAGGATTCCCTCTGAAAAGAGGAAGGCACTTGATTTACAGAGCACTAAGTGAACTTTTGTTGGATTCCCAGACAGTGTGAAGGGATATCAGCTTATTGATCTTTCCTTGGACTAGCTCATCATTGAGTGTAGTGTACAATTCAAGGAAAGTGTCTCGCATGTACCTCAGCAACTGCATGCAGACACCTTTACTCTTCCACCTGTCCAAGATGATGAGCATGCACATTCCAACTCTTCTTCAGACAAGATTTATGATTCAGAGGACTCAGAGGATTCAGATTCAGATTCAGAGTCACTACAATCAGATGCAGAGTCAAAGCATCTAGATGCAGTGGCAGAGCCAGAGTAGAGGTCCAAGTGGGCACATTCTACTCTTCAGGATGCAGGGGATCTCGTAGCTGATCCAGCCGATACTAGGAGGACTCGATCTGATTTCAAGGAGCCTCCTATTAAACTCACTACCATTGAACCATTTCCTTCCAAGAATATTTTCTTGGTTCAATCTTCAGATCCACAGTCTTATGGCGAGGCTGTTGGAAATCCCTTTTGCGAATCTGCCATGTAGGAGGAGTACAATTCCCTCATCGAGAACCAAACTTGGGATCTGGTTCCCCTTCCTTATGAGAGGAAACTTGTCAGATGCAGATGGGTCTACAGGACCAAGAGCATAGTGGATGGACAGATTAGCAGATACAAAGCCAGGCTTGTCGCCAAAGTCTTTCAACAGGTTCATGGTATTGACTATGATGAGACCTTCGCTCCAGTAGTGAATATGGATTCCATTCGATTGGCCCTTTCCATTGCAACATCCAAGGGATGGGAAGTCCATTAGATGGATGTGAAGAATGCATTTCTTCACGGTGATCTCTCTGAGGAGATCTACATGGAGCAGCCCCAGGGATTTATGCATGTCTCATCTTTGGTATGTCGACTGAAGAAGTCACTTTATGGCCTCAAGCAGGCTCCGAGGGCCTGGTATGCCAAGATGGAATCCTACCTATTTTCACAAAAATTTGTACGTTGTAAACCAAACCCGAATGTATACATGCTCAGGACGGTTGATTCACTTCTACTTTTAGTTTTGTGTGTCGATGATTTTCTGATCACCGGTTGCTCGACTTCAATGATTGTTGCAGTCAAGAGGATTCTTTATGATAGGTTTTTGATGATGGACATGGGTCCACTACACTTCTTCCTTAGACTTCAGATCAGTCAGGATGCATTAGGCATCAAACTGTCTCAAGCCAAGTATGCACGAGATCTCCTTGAGAGATTTCACATGACAGACTGCAAGTTTGCTTCGACTCCTTTCCTATCAGGAGTCAAACTTGAGGATGGTGGGGAGACTCTACTAGTTGACAACACATTGTACAAATATCTAGTGGGGAGCTTGTTGTATCTCACACACTCTAGACCAGACCTCTCATATGAAGTTGGCGCAGTTTCCAGTTTCATGCAGGAACCACAAGAGCTACATTGGAAAGATGCAAAGCCTATCCTTCGATACATATAGGGAACCATCACCTTTGGGATTCATTATTCATCAGAATCTACATTTGATCACATTGGGTTTATTGAATCTGACTGGGCTGGTGATAACATTTATTGCAAGTCCACATCTGGTTACTCACTCAGTCTTGGTTCCAGGCCTATCTGTTGGTCGAGCAAGAAGCAATCTTCAATTTCTCTATCTTTAGCCGAGGAGGAGTACAAAGGGGTAGTTAGAATAACCATTCAAGCTATGTGGCTACAACATTTTCTCACTGAGTTGGGCATTTAGTTTTATCAGTCGATCGTCATCTGGTGTGACAACCAGAGCACTCTGAAGTTATGTAGAGATCCAGTTCAGAGGTAGCAGATGAATCACATCGAGATCCACATGCACTACATCCGAGACTTCGTACACGAGGGGATCATCGACTTATAGTTATGTCCTTTAGTAGAACAGATGACAAACATTTTCACCAAGACCTTCACTGAGCAGAAATTCCATTCTCTGCGAGGTCATCATGGAGTGAAGGACACAGTTACCTAGAAACTGTAGTTCTTATTTTTACATACATTGTACCTTG
>JZKD02S1678029.1:549091-572889 GCA_000966675.3 Picea glauca | reverse complement strand
CTAGACCACCACTATGGTGACTTGGTTCACCTCAAGTTGAACTCATTGAGTTATACAGAGTATATCATGTGTAAATTATTCATTATTCATAATGGTTAATGAGAATTCTTCCATTTTTTCTCACCTTCTTCTTTCTCCAATTCTCTCTGCAAATGTGTGTATTATTGTTTAGCTATATCTATTCTTTACAGGTTCAACAAATTTACACCTTTGATAGGAAAATCAGTAAGGAGGATTTCCATCTGGGGGATGTAGTACTCAAATGGGATGTGCCCAGAAAAGACAAGGGAAAGCATGGTAAACTCGAAGCCCTTTGGGTCTGACCCTTCAATATTGCTGACGAATTTTCAAATAATACTTACAGGTTGAAAAATTTGGAGGGTGATGAATTTTTTGGTGGCCCAGTAAATGGGCACTTCCTGAAAAGGTTTTTTGTTTAAATCCTCAGTTAGCATCCCACCATTGTAAATACCATTTATGTTTTATGTTTGTTTTTTTGTTTTTTTAATAGAAGGCTCGACAACCCAACACTAAGGCACTAAAGCCATGGAAGGAGTTCTTAAAGACTCGCTAGGAGGAATCTATGCCCCATGGAGCCTAATGTTATCACATAAACTTTTCAAAAACTTAAGGGTTTGTGGTTTCTACCTAAGTCTGTATTTTTTCCTGTCTCTCCTTCTTTTGCAGACCCAATTGTAATTTTTTCCTCTTGGATTGTAGTTTTTCTTATGTCTTCCTTTGTCCATTTGATCGACCCGTTTTCTCTAAAGCCTGATCACTTCTCTCTTGACCTCTATTATTGATCATTTGTTTTCCCAAGCCCTCAGTTAGTCGTCTAGGTAATTTTTCACATAAATCACAACCACTAGCACAAGTGCAACACTTAGAGCGGGCTGGTATGGACTTAACTCAAGTGAGTGAGCAAGATCAAATTTCAACGACAGAAACCCATCAGGAAGATTGGATCAATGACAATCAAGTGATTGGGATCATAGAGTTGCATGAAGTATAGTGTTAGAGTTCTAAAATCGCGAGGCCAATCCTAGTTGTCGATCCTAGGAAGGACACATGCAGCGAGATTAGTATTTCACTGACTCGCAGAATGGAGCAGTCAAGGGGCAGAGTCACGAGCACTCACGAAATGAAAAATCATGAAATGAGTTGAGCCATTCATTTTAGAAGGACATGTAGTGCATGATCAGTAGAGTCACAAGGACTCGTGAAATGCAAAATCGTAAAATGATCTGAGCTATTCATTTCAGAAGGACACGTGGTGCATAATCAACATAGTCATGATTTTGCGAATCAGAAAGGTCAAAGAGAAGAGTCATGAAAACTCATGAAATGAAAAATCACGAAATTATCTGAGCCTTCCAACTGGGGAAGCACGTTGCAGCAGATAAGTGAAATCACGATTTCACATTTCGGGGGTTTCAGCATGGAGCAAAGAATGAAGCCCCAAGTCCTGAAATGTCAATATTCTTCTGGGCCATTTGATTAGAGGAGACACATTGCACCTAATCCAAGAGATCATGATTTTCTGACTCAGAGGTTTGATCCTAGAGCACGATGTGAGTTCGCGAAATGTGAAATCACAATGTGCTTGAGAGTTGGGCCCATGATCATAGCCCGCGGTCATATGGAAGCAGGGCTATAAAGAAAGGGGACGCATGTCATTCGATCCATCCGTCTAAAGTTCCTATCAAGCAGCGGGCAACTAAGATGTTCAAAGAAATGATCATGAGGGTTAATACCAAAGAAAATTTGACCATCGATCTAGATGGGTCATTTCATGGGATAAAACATCAAGATATTTGAAATCAAGGGGAGTGAAGACTCTCGACATGAGAAATCCCAAAATTTCATATGGGAGTGCATAAGGTCATGGCCCAAGGTCATGTGGGGTGATGGAAAGGAGCCGCAAAAAGGATGAAGTGCCCAAGTTGGTCACAGAGAAAGATCTGCATGGCCTCGAGGTGCCAGAATTGACTCAAAGGAGTTGTGAGATCACCTAGAACGGTCAGGAGTGTCAGGTATTTTCCCGATCCCAATGAAAGTAGTTAATAAAATTGGGGAAGGTGGTTGAAACCTCATTTCACCACATAAATAGAAAGAATGGAAGAACTGGCCATGGAAGCAGACTGCCATTCCAAAGTCCCCTTGTCAGCGGACTTTCCTGGAAAGCCCATATTGATTTGAACTCGCGTCTGACATAGGAATTCATGTACAAACTAACAAAAGAAGACGTAGACACAAAGATTTAATTGTAGCAGCTGGGTCACGCTCTCGATGATGGCAAGTTGTTCTGAGTATAATACTCGGTTTTAATACTTTTTTATGGTCGATGGTAGAGCTAAGCTCCTGTATTGTAAAGTTTTAGTGAAGTTTCTAGTTCTCTGGTTATGTATGGTGATTTGAGATTTCTTGATTAATCTAAGTCAGATTTATTTTTTTAAATTATTTGCCTCTGATACTGAGAGAGTTCATGAATCAATGATTCACATGAATTGTCATGATTGTGTTATGATGAATGTTTGATTATAATGTTGCCATGCTTTCTTTCAGTTTCATTAAAATTGGAACCCAAGAAGATCTTGCGTTTGAGTTTTTCTTCCTTAGGCTATAGAAAGACCTGATGTTCACGACATACCTCTACATTTTCTCACCAAAGTATTCCTCCCACTCACCCTTACTCCGACTTACTGACTGAATTTTATTCCAAGCCTCATCGCTTATGCATGCTCGTCTAGTTTCTTGAGTTAAACCGATATCATCTCAAGTCTGTGCCCATTTGACCCCTTTGAAAACCAACTCGTAACATAAAATTATGATGGGTACTGGGCTTACCTTCGATGCAATCCAGAGGTGACTTCCTGTGCTAACAGAACCGGTTGAAGAATCAGAATGGATAATCCCGATGGTAATGTAGGAAACAAAACAAGGAGGGATAAGGATATGCGTCGACTTGAGGAAGTTGAACGATGCATGCCTACATGACCCATTCCCTACACCTTTCATGAATGAAGTGTTAGAGAATGTAGGAGGACATGAAGCTTACTCATTTACTGATGAATTCTCAGGCTACCATCAGATCAAGATAGCACAGGAAGATAGATACAAGACCACCTTTGTGACGGAATGGGGATTTTACTAATACACAGTCATTCCATTTGGACTGAAGAATGCACCAACAATATTTTCCAGAGTAGTCATCACCGCGTTTAAAGAATTCATCCACCAATTTCTCGAGGTATACCTGGACGATTGGACGGTCTATGTTTTGTTGAAAGACAATGTAGAAGTCTTATGGATGATGTTAGAAAGATGCAGGCAATGCCATATATCATTGAATATAAAGAAACGCATATTCAGAACACCGTTTGGGATACTATTGAGCCACATAGTATGAAAACAAGGTTTATAGGTAGATCCTGCAAAGATTGCAGTAATTGTTAACTTACCACCACCAAAAATAGTCTGTTAGCTAAGAGCGACATTGAGACACACAGAATACTACAAGAAATTTATTAAAGGGTACGCACAGATCACTGCACCAATGGAAAAGATGTTAAGAAAGGATACAAAGTTTCAGTGGAACAACGAGTGTCAACACGGTCTAGATACCCTTAAGGAAAATATGGTCATTGTGCCAATATTAGTATTTCCAGAATTGGAGAAGACATTCCATGTGCATGTAGATGCATCAGCTATAGCACTTGGAGCTATCTTGGCGCAGTTAGGAGTGGGAGACTTGGATCACCCAATAGAATTTGTGAGCAGAAAGTTATTAGAATCAAAACATAACTATAACACTATAGAAAGGGAAGGCCTAACCATGGTCTACGCACTGCAAAAGTTCATACACTACTTACTGGGAAAACACTTTAAGATGTTCACAGATCACTTAGCCCTAAAATACCTAGTCAACAAGCCAGTGTTGGGGGAGAGAATCTGTCGATGGTTACTACTATTTCAAGAATTTGACTTTGAAATAATAGTTAAGCCAGGAAAATTGAACGAAGGACTTGACCACCTATCAAGGGTCACAAATGGAGAAGAACCTATGAACTTAGAGGAGAAATTTCTAGATGTACAGTTATTCTCAGTCCAGATCACTGATGAATACTTCACATATATCATTCAGTACTTGAGCATAGGTATTGCACCGGAAGAATTTACCACTGCACAGAAGAAAAACCTGGTATTCCAGGTTGCAGACTATCAACTGATCACAGGACACTTATACAAAATGGGCGCAGATAATATCTTGCGAAGATATGTGTTAGAGCATGAAATAACAAGAGTCTTAACAAAAGCCAATGAGGGAATAGCAGGAGGGAATTATGCAGGCAAAGCTACCACGTAGAAGGTATTGTGCACAAGACTATGGTGGCCAACCATTTGCCGAGATGTGAAGGAGTACTATCAAAGATGCGATGTCTGTTAAAGGGTAGGTAAACCCAACAGAAGGGACGAGATTCCATTATGACCACAAGTAACATTGTAGGCATTCAATAAGTGGGCAATAGAATTTGTGGGACCAATCAACCCACCATCCAAAATAATAGGAGCTAGGTACATTATCACCACGACGGAGTACCTAACAAGATGGCCGAAAGCCGCACCAATAAAGGATTGCAGCGTAGAAACAAAAACACACTTTCTATTTGAGAAATTAATCACTAGATTTGGATGCCCAAGAATTTTGATGAGTGAGCAAAGTACGAACTTCATCAACAATGGTATCAACGCTATGACTGAAGAATTCAAATTCCATCATCAGAAGAGCACACCATATCACCTGCAGAAAAATGGCACAGTGGAAGAATTTCACAAAATCTTGGATAATGCACTGACAAAGATTTGTAATATCAACAGGGACGATTGGGACCTCAAAGTACCAATTGTATTATGGGCCTACAAGACTACATGCAAAATGTTGACAGGGCACACGCCATTTAAACTAGTCTATGGACAAGAATTCGTGGTGCCATTAGAATGTTTGGTACCTAGTTTGTGCGTAGCAGCAATTACACACATGAAGGAATGAGGCATATTACAAGAGAGACTAAACCAGTTGATGACCATGGAGGAAGATTAGATCTTAGCAGGGTTTCACCAACAATTTCAGAACGTAAGGGACAAAGCTTGGCATGACAGACACATAAAGAATAAAACTTTCAAGGAAGGAGATCTAGTATTGATGTATGGCAACAAATCATTCCAGCACCCAGGGAAGCTCAAGATGCATTGGTTAGGACCGTACAAAGTAAATACTGTCACAGATGGAGGAGTTGTAGAGTTGAAAGACTTATCAGGCGCAGAACTTAGAGGGATGATCAATGGGAGTCAATAAAAATGTACAAGGACAGTCTACCACCCACCGCGTAGTAAAAAAAAAAAGCAGAGGTGTAGTGCGCCGAAAGTAGAAATATGTTGGCACAGGGGAAAACAAGGGACTTCATCTTCTTCGAAAACGCCTGCGAAGCAGATGAAGTCTCACCCACGGTAGAGGCAAGGGGGGTTGCCGGACTCAAGTGTCTACAACCTAGCTGGGACACAGATCTGTGATTACATCACTCAACAGAGCACTTATCCAACAATATGCATTAGTTCATGAACCTCTTAGATCAAAACCTAAGGGAAGGTTCACGTAGTAACAATCAATATGTAACACACTTAACCATTTATCACATAGCTTCAACTTATATCTAGCATTCATTCGTATCATAAACACTAAACATTCATAGATCTATCTATCATCCACCAAGAACAGTGCACTAAGTAACTAAATACATAAATAACATGAACAATATTTCACAAATCACATCAAAACATGATATATGTGGTTCACCCTACTGTGGGGCTACATCCACCAACTCTTCATTTTATTTATTAGTCTTCAAGATTCTTACAGTCCTCTGCTCATGTTCACAAAGCCACAGAGCTTACTCCACCAGGATAAGAGATCTATGTGCACCTCACCAGATCCTCCTTCCTGAGTTAGGCCAAGGCACAAATCCCTACACAGTCTGTGCATGAAGAACTTACAAAACTCTTGCACCTATCTTTACAAGCCTCAACACATTCATGCACAAAGCTAACTAGCTATGAACTAAGCCGATCAATGACTAGTCACCCCCTTCTTACATCACTTAGCTACTTATTTATACATTACAAAAGGGGCTTAAACATGGGAAAACCCATGGGACAATATCCCATACACATTACATAAACCCTTAAAACCCAAAAATCTCGTAAAAGGGGGAGAGATCCCATGATCTCTGCTTCGCCTGAGTGCTCTGTCTTTGACCATCCCATCGAAGTCCCAAAAATGGTCAAACAAGACCAAGATTCTCCCAAAATGTGGTCGAGGGCCAACAAGCCCCCAAAACTCACCTGTGACTCGTCCTAATTCACTATGATCTGGGCAATTCTGCTTCAAAAGCCTTGAAATTGGCTCGAGCTGCTTCAACTTGCTGCTTCGCGATAGCCTCCTTCTCGAAAAACTTCTAAATGACTTTATCGGTGACAGGTCCTTCCGAGCATTGTTCCACCAAGGTAACCACTTGTTCCATCTATGCACCTTGTCCCTCGATCTCTTTAAAAAGGGTGCAGGCTCCATCCTACACCAGCTGGAGTCTCTGGGTCACTTCCATGACTCTTCTCTGGATGGAATTGACCGGTTGTTGAACTGTGGGTTGTTCCTGTGATATTTTCATCTTCTCGACGGTCGAAAGAAGTTTCAATTGTGCTTGTATGGTCGATGATTGTTTCTTTGCCTCCTGGAGTTGTGCTTCTAATGTTCTTAGTTCTGGGTCCTCTGCAAGGTGCTCATAGGTCTGCGCACTTCGATTTCTGAGTTGCTTGCATTCTATTGAAAATGCATTGATTCTTTCGACTGTGCTTCGGGAAGTTTCTTCTCTCTGATCTCACACTTCCTACGGATTGCTTGGCACTATTTTCAATTCTAGTTCTGCTACTCTTGCTTGGAGCTGTTGAATGGCTTCAGCGATCTTCTCCACTTGGCTCTCAGTTGTCTCTTTGTTGGTCCTTGACCAAATTTTGATAAACACTTCATCATATTTGACCTTTTTTGGGACTTTGACAACCTATCAAAGATGGAGCAGAGATCATTGGATCTCAGCCCACTTTTGGGCCCCTTTTTGGGTTTTGGGACAATGTAATGGGAAAGGGATGTCGACCCGTGGGTTCACCCATGCTTAGGCCCACTTTTGTATGTATAAATAAATGTCTAGGCGAAGTAAGTAAGGGCATCGTAGCCTATATATGTGATGTAATCTAATTTCTAGTAGTTCTATGTGCATGACTATAGAAGGGTTACAGAGCTAAGTGCAAGTTATTATAGAGATTATAGAAGGCTTTGTGCTATGACACAAGGAAGAAGGATCTAGTGAGCTATGCAGATATTTTTTCATGTGCGCAGAAGGGTTTTTGATGTCTATGTGTTGTAACAGATTGAAGACATTAATAAAGAAGAAGAGTTGGTGGACGTATCCCCAGGGTGGGGGTGAACCACGTACATGTTGTGTTGCTCTGCTTTGTGTGATGCATCGATGTGTTTCTATGTGATGAATGTTAGATAAATCTGATGTTGCTTTGTGCCTAATCATGTGAATGAATGCTAGATCTGACCTATATGGATGTGCTTAATGCTTGAATATGCTAGATCTAATCTGTTCCTGTTATGTTAAGTGTTATTAGATGATGGATCTGGTTGCATACTGAGATACTCTGTAATTAGGGTATGTATGCGTTGTTACTAAGAACTGAATATTGATGAAGGTTAATTGCTAAGTGCTATGTTAAGTGTTAGAATCACATATCTGTGTCCCAGCTAAGGTTGTAGACATCTGATTCTTGCAACCACCCCTACCTCTACCTTGGGTGAGACTTCATTTGCTTCGCAAGTGTTGCCAAAAGGGCCAGTAGTTAGGGTTTTGTTGGTGCGTTGTTGTAGCATTGAACCCTGGGTTTGCCCTTGTTCCAACAAATGGTTCCGTTGCCGAGACCTGAAACTGTGATTGTTGGGAACTAAGAAAGAAGAATCTTGGTGAAAAGAATCATCCTAAAACTTGGAAGCTCTATGCGTGGACCTGTGCCCTAGTGCATAGTAATCCACTTGATCTGATAAGCTCTATGCTAAAGAAGGAAAGACAGATTTGAAGAAAAGAATTCAGATCAGAACGCCTTGTGCTCTAAGAAAGGTTAAAGTGGAAGTTTCTGAAGAAAAGAGGTCAGATATACAGAAAGAGGTAATATATGTAAGCTTTGTTCTCTGATAGAGGTAAGAACATCTAAAAGTTTTTAGATTTGGAAGATTTATGCTCTATAAAAGTAAGATAAGTGGAAATTTGTGTTTCTAAAATATGGATCTAGGTATGCTTGATAGAGTCTGTCCTAGCTTGAAAACTAGGGCATTGTTAGATTAAAAAAGGTTTGATATGAATAGATCTAGTAAGAATAATGATAAATATGTTATACCTATGCATAGAAAGAATGTTTGGACTAACCAATGGATGCAGGATCCTAGAAATATTTTTTTACAGGCTAGCTACCATGATTCTAGTGTGTAGTACAGAAGAGGATGGGGATCATTCACAAGAAAGAGAGGATTAACACTATGTTACAGTTGCAGAAAATCAAGCCATCTAGCTAAGGAATGCCCAGGTGGAAGACCTAGTTGTCTCTGTCGCAAAGCTTTGGACCATGAAGTGTTGGATTTCTCTAGAATGATTGTTAGGCTTGAAAGAATGAATCTGAATGAATAAAACCCTAAGAAATCTCTAGAAATAGCCAAATCTCAGAAAGAATCAAAGAAGGTATTAATACAGATGAAAGAAACCCTGAAAGAACATAAAGATGTCTAATTACCAGAGGTCTTCAAAGAAAAGGAACAAGTTGAAGCAAGACTAGGGGACATAGACATTGACTGTATTCTTAACGAAGAAACACAAGTGAACATCATGCCAGAAAGAACTTGGGAAGTTATAGGGAAGGCCACCATGATTCCTTCACTTGGAGGAATAGGACTATTCAGAGGAAAACTGATAATGTTATGTGGAAAACTCGCTCAGATACTTATGACAATCAATGGAACTTCGACTAAAGAATATTTTGATATTATTAATTTTATTGAGGACAACGCCCCGTTTACTATGTTACTTGGAAAACCTCGGATTAAGAGAGATCAATCCAGAAAGGAAGAAGAAGAAAAAGTTTTAGAACAACAAAGACAAGAGTTAACAGATTTCATGACCAGAAGGATTGCGTAGTTGATTGAAGAACAGGAGAACAAATCAAAGCCACTTATCATTAGAGGCCCAAATTTCGAAGTTCAAAGAATGTCAAAAGGCTCATAGAAGACTGAAGCACATGTCCCAGAAAAAGAAAAATTATTACCCTTGGGTCTTAGGAGAGAATCTCAGCAGTGCGAAGTACCTATGTTCAAGGAAAATAAGAATCAAAATGGAAAGAGAATCCCCAAGACGAATATCACTGGAAAAAAGGATAGGAAACTAAGTAAAAGGAGAGATAATATTGATAGACTACAAAATAATTCAGAGGGAACCTCGCAGAACGGGAAACTTGCAAAAATTGAACTTTACCAAGATATCAGACTAGCGACATAGGCCACTTTGCCGAGGAGAAGCAATATAGTTGTTGGAAGTTGATATTACCATTCAACTTCCACTCTGAATGGGTCAAAAAGAATTGATGGTTCGCCACTAGACAATCAGACCACACCATAAATGGAAAAAACATGAGTTAATGACACCTCATACCTGTTGCAAGTAGACCATTGCTAACTTTCTTACTTAGTCCACCGCACCATGCACCGAGAATACCTTTCGCTAACTAAGAAGTTGAGCACACAACCTGAGATTATTTTCCACTGTGACCATCACCTTGTTCCCGTACCCTCCACTGCAGTTTCTGAATCCAATTCACACCCGATCTAATCGACCCCGAGCTTGTATGTCGGACGAGCTCAACGCAGTAGAGAAAGAAGTTGAAGAAGTTTTGATTGACTTAATGGCTGAGAGAGTCATGTCAGAAAGAAGGATGCCCGTAGGTGTGCAAGCATCATCAACAGGAGGAATCCAAGCTTATCCCTCAACTGCTCGCGGAGCAGGACCTTCCCGAACCACAACAGAGACAAGAACAAAGCACAGAGACAACATTGCGAATGCCAAGCTTATTCCACGCATTCTTCTGGCTTACATACCACCTCTGAGCGGTGGGATTAATTATGATAGTGTACCCAAAGACTTTGAGTATACTTTGATCACCGCGTACCTTCTGAAAGGGGTGTGCGCAGCTCAAGCCAATCAAGACAAGATTGCAGCGTTAAAGTTTAATGAATTCAACCTCGGAGATAGGAAAGTATACAGTATGCTTGCCCCACACAAGTATCTAACAAAGATGAAGGGAAAGAACTCAAAGATCGTACCACAGTATTGGACCAAGAACCTCGCTCAGTCTACATTGTTGAATTTTATGAAGATCCCGCACTTTGGTAGACACCAGGAGGTGAATGCGTGTGTAAAGTTGCTTCTATCTTTCTATCACGAAGGATACCTATGGATAAGCCGACTCATCACTGTGGATCCAACTTTGATCAATCAGATCACAGGGCTTAGCATGCAAGGCCCTGACCCACAGGATTTCTACCCTAGCAAGACCTCTGACCGAGCATTAGTGTAGAAAATTAAGGAAACCTATGGTGATGTTGAGAAGGGCACGCGAGGCTACAAGGTATCCTCTATCCAAAGTGGCGTAGTGCACCTTTCCTATCAGCTAATCATGGGAAAGTTAGTTCGTAAGAATATACCAACTCAAGTGACCAGATTTGTGGTCGACCTTGCAGGGAAGTGTGCAGAGGGAGTACAGATGAACTGGGTGCAATACCTTGTCAACCAACAAGATATTGATTGTAGAGAAGCTCAATAACAAGGGTATGAATTCCACTTTAGTTGACTTTTTATATTGATCGCTTTCATTTCCTGAGAGCTACTAGAAGGCTCCACTTTACTGGATATAGAACCCTTCAAACCACTGGCTGCAAAGTTTTGTACGTTGTGGTATTCCAACGACATGAGCAAACAATGGCAGTGCATTGTCGTATTCCACGCCTATTACAACCGGTTTAAGATTGTAGTCCAGTCTACACCATGCATCACCAAAAACACACTTTACAGGTTTAGACCCTTGATGAATTTCAATGTAGACCGCCACTTCACCTACATTGCAGCGCACACTGATGAGCATAAATAGCAGCTCCAATCATATTACAAGTTGACAGAAGATGACTTGGAGGAGATTACCAAGGAATGGTCGGAAGACCTCCTTGTTCTAGTGGACCCCGTAGAGATGCCCGAAATGGATATCCCTAAAACTATGTCGGACACACCTGGACCATGTAAAACGAAGAAAAATGACGAAGTGCATGATGTCCATAGCACATCGGTGGAGACATCTTCAACCTCACCTGTGCAGGGAGATGATGGTGGAGAACTAGGTGGTACGTAAGTTGAGCAAAACAAAGGCAAATTTACTCCACCTAGAGATGAAGAGGATCCAACCAAGAAAAGGAAGGCTACCCCGCCAAAGCCTTCATCCCAAAAGAAATCCAAAGCCACCAGGGCTATGTTTAAGACTACCCTCACGTCAGACAACTTCGACTTCTTAGTCGCTATGTTGAATGATGCTTCATTGGAGATCGTGGAAAAGAAAGAAGAGAAGAAGGAGGAGGTATTCAACTGAATCAAGGGAGAACTTCGAGAAGTGTAGTAGGCACTACAATCTAGCCACGCAGTTTCTATTGCACCCTCGACAAGTGGAACAAAAGAACTAGGAGATGAGCCAACCCAACTGCACCAGATTGCCAATAAAGTTGAATATTGCCTTCGATGAGCTTAGGAAGAGACAGTACAATCTACCCAAGCTTTGGCACAGGCACAAAAAAATATTCTAGAACAACTTAGTAATGCAGAACAGGAAAATCTACCTCTTCAAGCAAAGTGGGAGGAAGAGAAAGCAGCGCTACAACAAGACAGGGAACAGTTGCTCACAAAGCAACTCAAAGTACAGGAATGGGTTCACATAACACTTCTCTTTGTGACAATCCTTGAAGTCCAGATAGAAGAACGAGTTCCACAACAAGTTGCACAACTGGAAGGAATGATCCAACAACTTCAGCATCACAGTTGACCGACTAAAATCCTTTTCCTTGGTATACAAGCAGTTGAGCTCCAGAAGCACCCAAACGTATGAAAACCTCACAGAAAATCCAGAATTACAGGTGTTAGAGTCGCAACTCCATGCACATCAGTAGGTAGACATGTTACAAGCACAACTAAAGGCCTTGTCACCAGTTGAGAGAATGAAGAGGTTTCTAGAGCAACGCATGATCCAGCAACAAGTACGCACACTCCAGAGTAAAGTAATGGAAGTCTCTCAACGAATTCAACCACTGCAAGAAAAGGCATGCCAACTATTCACTGAACTTGAAAGCCAAGGAGTAGAACTTGAATAGGTTGTGAGTACAGCAGAACAATGCCTCGAAGGACTAGTTAATGATGCACTTATTTAGGAGTTCACTGAGCAAGAAGCAGTAACACTACAGCAAATCGAAGCATCTTGAGACAATCGTGAGGCATTCGAAGCGGAATTGCTCATACCAGAGTGACTCGGGACGAGTCACAAGTGAGTGTTGGGGGCCTGTTGGCCCTTGACCAAGTTTTGAGGAACACTTTGTCATATTTGACTGTTTTTGGGACTTCAATATCCTGTCGAAGATGGAGCAGAGATCATGGGATCTCAGCCCACTTTTGGGCCCCTTTTTGGGTTTTGGGACAATGTAATGGGAAAGGGATGTCGGCCTATGGGTTCACCCACGCTTAGACCCACTTTTGTATGTATAAATAGATGTCTAGGAGAAGTAATTAAGGGGATGGTAGCCTATCTATGTGATGTAAGCTAAGTGCTAGTAGTGCTCTATGCATGACTGTTGAAGGGTTACAGAGCTAAGTGCAAGTTATTATAGAGATTATAGAAGGATTTGTGCTACGATGCAAGGAATAAGGATTTAGCGAGTTGCGCAGATCTTCTGTCCTATGGGTGGGAGGGTTTTTGATGACTGTGTGTTGTAACCGATTGAAGACATTAATAAAGAAGAAGAGTTGGTGGATGTAGCCCTAGGGTGGGGGTGAACCACGTACATGTTGTGTTGCTCTACTTTGTGCGATGCATCAATGTGTTTCTATGTGATGAATGTTAGATAGATCTGATGTTTCTTTGTGCCTAATCATGTGAATGAATGCTAGATATGACCTATATGGATGTTCTTAATGCTTGAATCTGCTAGATCTAATGTGTTCCTGTTATGTTAAGTGTTATTAGATGATGGATTTGGTTGCATACTGCGATACTCTATAATTAGGGTACGTCTGCATTGTTACTAAGAACTAAATATTGATGAAGGTTAATTTCTAAGTTCTCTGTTAAGTGTTAGAATCATATATCCGTGTCCCATCTAAGTTTGCAGACATCTAATTCATGCAACCACCCCTGCCCCTACCTCGAGTGAGACTTCACCTGCTTCGCAGAAGTTGCCGAAAGGGCCGATAGTTAGGGTTTTGTTGGAATGTTGTTGTAGCATTGAACCCTAGGTCTGCCCCTGTGCCATTACTCTTGTTCCATATATTCCAAGCTTGATACATAGATAAGTTCTCTAGTGACTTCTTCTTTAACTCCCATCTGCTCTACGAGCAGTTTTTCTTTTTCTTTCTGGAGATAATTGCGTTGCTAGCCATTCTAGAACGTCATTCTAACAGTCAGGATGCCTCCAACGGTCATATTTCTTCGCCGAGGTGAAGTTCCAGTCTGTGTTGTTTTGTTATTCTGGTGAGGTTCAAGTTCTGCAAGCCTTCTTTCTACCAAGTCCTCTTTGGAGCTTCCTGCAATTTTTCTAACTTTTCTGTCTTCTTACTAAGCTTTATGGCCTTCTTTCCTATGATTTGAGTCACTGGATTCCTCTTTCCATTCTTTTTCTTATCTTTTCTTAGCATATTAACTTCGCACTACTAATGGTCTTTCAAAGGATTTGAGTGTAATACTTCTTCTCTTACTGTTTCTAGGGTAGGTGCTCTTCTCTCCTGCATGGCTAGGGTTTTCAAGTCTTGTTGCATTCTTTCAACTTCGACGACTAGTTCTTTGGCCCTTAGTTGCTTCAACTTGTCCTCTTGTTCTTGTATTAGTCTCATTATTTTTCTAGCCATGAAGTCTCTTAATTCTTTATTTTTCTGTTTTGTAGCTTCCTCTTCTTCTTTCCTTCAGATCTGATTCTTGTCAATCCAGGTCTTTCCTAACAAAAGTGCAAAAGGGGCGTTGTCTTCAACAAACTTAATGACCTCAAATTCTTCTTCAGTTGATGCTCCATGAGAAATCATAGGTACATGAGTAATTCTTCCACATAGGGTTATCATATTTCCTTTAAAAAATCCTATTCCTTCCAATGAAGGAACCATAGTAGGCTTTCCTAAAACTTCCCAAGTATTTTCTATCATGATATTAACCCATGTTTCTGCATCCGATACACAGTCTATGTTGAAGTCTCCTATTCTGGTTTCTATACATTTCTTTTCTTTTAAGATCTTTGGTAAACTGATGTCTCGATGATCATTCAATGTTTCTTTTATCTGCAATAATATAATCTCTGATTCTCTCTGGTGGTCTAGCATATTATCAGTCTTTTGACCTTTCTCAGGGTTTTCATGTCTCATATTCATCTTTTCAACTTTAGCGATCATTCTAGGGAAATCCAAAACCTCATAATCCACAGCTTTACAACAAAGATAGCTAGGAACTCTACCAAGGCATTCCTTAGCAAGATTTCCCAGTCTTCTACAAATATAACAAAGAGTCAATCCTCTTTTTCTCTTAAACGATCCCCAACCTTTTCTGTACTGGGCATTGGGATCACGGTGAGGAAATTGCAAAATATTCTTTCTAGGATCCTGCATCCACTTGTTAGTCCAAAAATCCTTTCTATGCATAGGAATAACATATTTTTCATTATTTCTATCAGGTCTATTCATATCAAATCTTCTTTCTTCTATTTGTGCCCTAGTTATCAGACTAGGACAAAATCTATCAAACATACCTAGATTCATACCTTTGAAGAAAACATGTCCACTTATCTTACCTTTACCAGAGCACAAAGATTTACGATCTTACCTCTTTTTTTCAGACCAGACTTCTTTTCTTAGCATAGAGCTTCGCAAATCAAGTAGAATATTGTGCACTAGAACAACAGATCTACACACAAAGCTTTCTCTTTTCTTCAATTCTCGGCAATCACAGTTTCAGGTCCTGACAACGGAACCATTTGTTGGCACAGGGGCAGACCCATGGTTCAATGCTTCAACATCACACCAAAAAAACCCTAACTATCGACCCTTTCGACAACACCTACGAAGCAAATGAAGTCTCACCTGAGGTAGAGGCAGGGGGGGTTGTAGGACTCAAGTGTCTACAACCTAGCTGGGACACAGATTTGTGATTAAATCACTCAACAAAGCACTTAGCCAACAATATGCATTAGTTCATGAACCTCGCAGATCAAACCCTAAGTGCAGGTATGCGCAGTAAAAATCAAGATATAACATAGTTAACCATTTAGAACATAGCTTCAACTCATATCTAGCATTCATCCGTATCATAAACATTAAGCATTCATATATCTATCTATCATCCACCAAGAACAATGCACTAAGAAACTAAATACATAAATAACATGAACAATATTGCACAAAGCACATCAACACATGATATACGTGGTTCACCCCAGTGTGGGGCTACGTCCACCAACTCTTTGTCTTCTTTATTAGTCTTCAAGCTTCATACAGTCCTTTGATCCTGTACACAAAGCCACAAAGCTTACTCCACAAGGACAGGATATTTGTGTGCACCTCACCAGATCCTCCTTCCCGAGTTAGATTAGGTCACAAATCCCTACATAATATGTGCACGAAGTACTTAGAAAATGCTTGCACCTAGCTCTGCAGGCCTCAACACATTCATGCACAAAGCCAACTAGCCATGCAATAAGCCGATCAATGACTAGTCACACCCTTCTTACATCACTTAGCTACTTATTTATACATTACAAAAGGGGCCTAAACATGGGAAAAACCATGGGCTGACATCCCATACTTGTTACATAAACCCTAAAACCCAAAAATCCCGTAAAAGGGGGTGAGATCTCACGATCTCCGCTTCGCTTGGGCTCTTTGTCTTCGATCAGCTTGTCGAAGTCCCAAAAATGGTCAAACACAACCAAGATTCTCCCAAAACTTGTTCGAGGTCCAACAAAAGGGCACGCATACTTAGAACACAAAATTGACATGGAGAAGGAAAAAGACATTAGAAAAGGGGAAACAAGTGGGAAACGAAAATACAACAAAAGCAGTACAAAATGACGGAGTCAGGCAGAATTGAATGATGGAAAGGACCGATGGGAGGCCACATTAATCATGCCAACTAGAGATGGAAATTCAGAGTAATGTAAAGTACGAGAGAACCAGAGGTGCATTGAACCCATAATTAAGGTAACATCCTCGACAAGCTTCATCCAAGGGCCATACAACGCACGTACAAGAGAGAAAATAGTCCATTTGAAAAAAGAGAATAGATAGAGTGTGATAGAGGCTAGGGAGAATAGAGTGGAGTTCGCAGAGGTCACAAAGACCATTCAAACTCAACAAACACTTGACATTCACCACCATGGAACCACCAAAGCAAGTAGAAGCAAGCCAGAGTACTACACAACCCAGAGTTAGAACCAGGTCAGGGTTACAATTGAAATAAGGTGAACAACAACCGCCGGAGGTCGTCAATGCCGAAAAAATACCATCCCTAGAAACAACACTGGTGAACCCCACACCTGTAGTGGAAGAAACCCAACAGCCATCACCGGAGGGCACAAATATAGATAGACTGGAAAAGGTATAGGAGTAGTAGAATCAAGATGCATACACCCTGAAGGAGGCACAAGTAGAGAACACTAAAGCAACTTCAAGAGTTAATGGCACAACGATGAATCAGGAAGCATCATTCGAGCTAGATAAGTCTCAAACCACCGTGTAAAACCACCCACTGAAAGGAATAATAGAAGATGTCACAGGCTGGCTAGAATGGTATTCCAAAGTACAAACAGGAGTCGTTGGAACCTTGAGCTAGCCACCATCGAAGAAAGACAAGCAACAGGTACCTAGGTCACCTCGCAAGAAACCTGTCGCATCCCTTGTTATACCACGTATACCATATGGGGTACGAGTGGAATCAGGCTTGCTAGGGAATATTGACAAGCTAAAATACTCAAACCATGATGTAGCAGACATAGACAAGTTTTTGAAATTAGTAAAGAGATTGTGGGCACAAATCTGGTTGGGGAACCGATTGATCAGCCACTCTGATGGGAAACAGGGTTGGAGAAAACAAGAATTTTAGGTCTGTTGGACCTACCACATTATGGCAGATTTTAGTACGCAAGTAGGTGCGTCAAATAGTTGTTAACAGTCACACATGGCGGGGACATATGGTTGGACAAGCTCATCTCAATAGACGTAGATCTTATTGTGAACATAACAGGGTTTCCATCTTGGGGTATGGATCCCATGTAGTTTCTTGATGACAAAGACAAGGATAAAGAACTGGTGGAAGAGATGAAGAAGAAGTATGGTACCGAGAGGGGAACACGAGGAATTATTATCAAGAGGATCAACGATGTCGCAACACAAATGGGTGCAAAAATCTTAGCCTATAAGATGCTATGAAAATGCCGCAGGGAGAAGTTTCGGCTGGGGTTGTCGCAATTGCAGCTAAATACGTCAAGGTCACAAAAGTGATATGGGAACCCTATCTCTTGAAATTATTCCTAGATGAATGCAAGGATGCACAGGATCTAGGAACATATTTTCACTATTCATGGCCAATCATGTTAATAGCCTTTATGGGATGAAGGGAACCGAGATATGTAACTTTAGTTACAAGACCCAAACCTAATCAAGGAGAAAGATATTTATTGTTGAAAGCCACATTAGATGTTAGGCACAAAAGGATGAACAGGTCCATATTTCAAGGATACCTATGCGATTTCCAGGAGGCCATCAACAACATGTGGAGAATAACACCAGAGGCTGTTGTGCGGTATCGGGACATCACCAACTTCAAGGCCAAATGACACACGATGTGGATACATGTGAAAAAGGATCCTGATAAGCAGTGGCTATAGATGCACTACTATATCACAGACAACGACATTGACATGGTGATCAAATACTAGGAAGAAGAATGGAAGATTCCAGTCCTCACCCAAGACTTGCCAGAAAGGACAACAGAAGAGGAGGCAGGACAAAAAGAAACACAGACTCAAGAAGTCTTAGTGCCCAAGAGACAGAGGATGGGCCAAAAAAAGACAACACAGACAAATGAAGGGGCAACTAATATAGGTACCTAGAAGGGGAAAAAGAACAATACGCAGTCGAACAAAGAGCAGCAGACACAAACCAAGGCTACACACGGGACTACACCAAGTCCGAATTCATAGGAACCAGGTGAGAATAAGAGGCCAACCACGCAGATAGGAGGAGCACGCAAGAAGATGAATGCACAAAGAATGCCTCTAGACTATATTATCATGGAGAACGATGGAGAAATGATAGCCCGAATGGTCTAGGATTGTGTAGTTGAGGATTTTGAAAATGTTGCGCACCACAGGGATAGTATTCAGGAGGAGCTGGAAGACATGCGAAAACTCTTCAAACGAATTGAGGAAGTACACACATCAGAAAGCAACATGGGAATAGAGCCATCAACACTGCAGACAGAGGAAAGAGTGGAAGAAGAAGAATGAGATCCAGTCCATACAATACTGCAGCTGAATGCAACATTTCACATCACACCCAATATGTTGTGCATGGACGAGATCATGGGGAAGACACCTCTAAAATACTTAGCTCAAATCCAATTGGTATTTCCGTGAATACCATCCATGGCTCTACACAAGTTGCAGGTCAGCATAAACCACAAGGTAGAGTCTTGTGCATGCAAAGACTTAGCCAAATTGCAACAAGCAACAGAAAATTCGGATGCACTGGAAATAATATGGGAGCAAGCTAAGTTCAAGACCCAAGAGGAAAAGGAGCGCATGAAAGGATTGGAGCATAAAGTGGCAGGAACTTACGAGAATATTCCAAAGGCCTTGTAGGGGGATGAAATCACAGCAACAGAAAAGATTGATCAGATTGCAAAGGAAATTGATCAATATCAGAAGGAGATCAAGAATCTCTGAGATCATCTCACACCCACTACTCCACCAGTAGTGAAGGAGCAAAGGAAGCAGGAAGAAGTAGAGCAGCTACAGGAGATAGAGCAACAGGCTAGCACAATAGCTGACTTGTTCGAGAATGCAACACCACTTTGGACAAAGCTAGAGGAGGATCAGAAAGTCCAGAAGTGGGACAAGGAAGAAGAAAGGATAAGTGCAACTATCTAGGACCTCAAGTAGAGGCAGAAGACCATGTCCATCACGGAGTGCGTCAAAGGGGCACATGACATGAAGAAGTTGTAGGAAGAACTCACCATTGCATAGACACAAAAGAAGAAGCGTCAGGCTCAAATGGAACCATTTCAAGATTGGGTCATAGAAGTCCTGGAACAAGAAGAGGAAGCCAAGACAAATATAGCATAGACCCGGGCAAAGTGCACAGAATGGATCAGTGAAAAAATTGTAGTCCATATAGTGGACACACTCAAGGAGAAGACCGCGCAGGTGCAAACATAGGTAGCAGAGCTCAAAGAAAATTTACAGGTGGTCACCAAGGAGATTGAAGATTTTTGTTAGGTGGCTTGGGATGAGCCACATGTCATTGTTGGGGGCCAGTTGAAAGCAGGCAAAAGCGGAAAAGAAAGGCGATTTTGGGAAATAAAGCATGCACAAGGAAAGCGACAGCTCAAAGGAAGAACAACACATGCACATGCAAGGAATACCTAACGACGTTAGGGTTAGGGCTTTTGCAGTGTATTGTAAATGGCTGAAGATCTAGAAACATATAAAGATAGATATTGAGGTATCATAGGGGGGTTCGGAGTATTATCCAGCTTAGCTAGTTATCTATGAATCGTTGTGATATGTAATATTTTTCTGTATGACATAATTTTGTAGGTTGTTGAGCTAGAGAGGTTTGGGGAGGGTAGATATTAAGGGTTAGATCGCAAGTTGAGGATCCTGGTGCGATCCAGTCTGCCTCATATAGATCTTACTCAACTTGGAAGAATTCTAAGCACGTGGTGCCGTAGTGACAAAACTACTATAATAAAAGAGATGAGAGCCAAATCTTTGTGGACATAGCCCAGGAGGGGGTGAACCTTGGTAATATATATGTTATGTGATGAATAAATACATACCTTTGTTGTCCTCAGTAGTTATTTTTATGCTTAATGAATGAGTTTCTATATTTCCTACTTATTCGCAAATGGTGTTATATTATGGTTACAAGTTATAATAGTGGTTCAATATACAGTCCTCATATCTCGCACTCAGTCCTAGGCTATAAACACATGAGTCTTACAACCACCCATTAAATCTATCTCAGGTGAGATAGCATAGTGCACTCTGTGCATTGCGTTTCCTTATGGTTTACTAGGAGGGTCGATAGTTTAATAGGCTTCGTTTGAAACCTGAATAGACATGAACCATGGGTCAATACAAACTTAGACAGTATATATGAGAGATAAACCAACACTCCCCTTGGGTATTCTCCCCCTATCTGAGTGCCTTACATATTCCTCTGAATAATCTGTTCCCTTTTAAATAAGGGATATCACTCTGATGTAATGCTAAAGATATATAGCTCATGCTCCCCCTGGAACCATGGCTACATCCCTGTGACCAACGCTCCCCCTGGAACCATGCCTACATCCCTATGACCAATGATCCCCCTAGAACCATGCCTCTTTCCTCTACATTTGATAAATCCCTCCTCCTAGAATTATGGGAAGAAGAATGACTCCCCCTACGGGTATGTCTCCCCTATCTTCTTTGCAATATGAACAATATCTTACCACTGCAATATGCTTCTTCTGCAAATGCTACTGCTCAACTGGAACATAGATCAACTTCTCATTTTATGAAGATCCTTGGACCTATCCATGCATCAAAATCGTTCCATACCATACATCATGAATCAAAAGATATGTCCACAATGAAATAGAGAATCATGAACAAAACATCAACCAAGTACATCATGTACCAAATTGTGTGCCAACCATGCACAACACCCATGTACATCAATACCATACAATGTGTCAACCATGCACAACTCCCATGTACATAAATACCATAAAATATACCATAATATATCACCAATGGAGTGTATCAACCATATGCCAATAATATATGCCAACTATGTATCATCCATATGCTCCTACTAATATGTCAACCATGTGCCACAAACAAGTGTCATATCACTCATGGTATGCCTCCAACATGAACTAAGTGTCATAACTATGCATCTCAATCAATCAAGTGTCTCAACTATATCATCCCATATATCATGTACCAAAGTATACGCTAAACAAGTAATACCAATGGTGTACTTTAGCCAAGTACTATCATCCACATACATATACCATCTATGAGTGCATCAACCATTGCACTAATCATGTATCACTACCTGTACTAAGCAAGTGCATCAACCATGCACCAATACCACAACAAAATCAAACACAATCAAGATGTGTCCTCATACATGTATGCCATATCGACCATAAAACATGTACCAATCATACTTCTGGTAGGTGCCTCTAACAATGTACCAAAACTGTACCAAACATGCATCAACTATAGATCAAGATATGACTCATCAATGGTGTACAACATGACCACTTCATCAACTCATCAAATACATGTCTCAATATGTAGCCCATTGTTATCACTGAAATTTTGTCCGCACATGGCGACAAGAACTCCGCATCGTCAAAACAGCAATGAAGTCATTCATGGCACTGAATTAATTTCACAGCATTCCAGAAGGGTCAAAAATTATACAAAGTAACCAAAAATTGAAGGGCTCTTTACAGTAGTTTTGTGCGCGCGCACATGCGCAGGACAAGAACGTATTATGCGCGCATGCTCACACGACGCGCGACTGTCAGCGCAAAAACCTGCGCACCTGCTAAAACGACACATTTATTGAATCAGTTGTCCTCCCAACCGCTTATGGACCAGCTCCCAATCTGATTTGACTCCCAAATCCGAGCCGAATCCACAGGGTAGGCGGGTTAATGACCTAAGAAAGCCCTAAAGGGCCCCTTTTCACACTTTGAAGAGGTTACATAATCGCTCGAGGATCTGCTATAAAAAGACGTGAAGATACATTGTTTTCGCAAGGAATTTCCAGGCATTGTTATGCTGCTAAGATTGTTAAGGACTCATTCTTTAACGACAACACATTGGAAACATCGCTGGGAGTTCTTTCACTGTCATACTCAGTTATTATCGTTGTAAGGAAAGCAAACTTTGTGAGGGCCTCAAGAGCCTTTCGTTGGGGGAAGAAGGAACCACAGTTCTCTTCCTTCATCGTGCTCCGATTTCATCAATTGACCAGCTCAAAACCATTGGTGACATCTGTCTTTTTTTTTGGTGTTTGTTGTTTCTTTTCACAGTTTTAATTTGGTTTCAGTTGATTCTAGCTTGTAGTTTGTTCTGTATTCTCTAACCTTTCCTTCCACAGCTATCATGCCCTGCAAGACCCAACAGGGCATGTAAGCACCCTCGATTTGCTCACCAGGTGACGAATTGGGTGCAAACAGACTGGCGACTCCACTGGGGATTAGGTATCAAATACTCCCTCATTTGGGTTTATTTTTCTTTCCTTTTGGTTTTATTAACTTGCAGGGACACAAACCGGCCTCCACCGACCTGCTAACCAGTCGATTCACAGGAGAATTGAGAGAAATCCATCCGGAGTTTCTTTCTCGGTAACTTGTCACAAACGCACGGGTATTCCACCCCACAGACGCGCATCTTGCACGCATGCGCCTGAACCACGTGGGTTTTTCCGTGCACATGCGCTTTGGTTTTCAATACGGTCAGCGCGCAGGCGCCATATGCGCCTCTGTCTACACTGAAGGCCGCACATCTTAACTAAATTTCTCATTGTAAGGTTTTGGATGTGGGGAAATTCATTTTCCTTCTCAAGAATGATGTTATGCATGCTCTAAATACTGCACCACTTAGACCCCTCAACTTATAAAGGGGATGGTCAAACAAACATAAGCACTTAGGTGGATAAAAATCATTTTCCCTTATTTTCTTTTTGCCACACAGATGGCTTGCTTTGATTTATAATCTAAGGAACACATCAATTTTAATCACATCTAAATCACATTTGGGACTAGAAGTTGGAGTAGCAATCCTTGAGTATGCTCTTCTCTTGCGCAATCAAGCGATCTTGAGAATCAGAAAGAGATTGTGAAAACAATCTCATCTCCCTTAACAAAATTTCAAAACTTTTAGGAGAGGAAAACGACTCTTTCGGGACCCCTCTTAGCTTCATTTTTTCAAACACATTCTTGTAATGGGCCCATACATGACCACATGTCAACAAAGCTAGGATAGTGTTTGAATTTCTTCTTTCTTAGATCAAAAAACTAGGAGAGTTTAAAGGTTTGTAATGGGCCCACACATGCCCACATGTTCAATCTAGGAT
>JZKD02S1678029.1:499299-520720 GCA_000966675.3 Picea glauca | reverse complement strand
AATGAGAGCATGGGTCCTCCAACCATTCTTCTAGGATAACTCAATCCACAAAGCGTCTTCCCATGAGGGCTTTCACCATAAGGGGACCACTTTGGAGTTCATCCATTTGTGCACCGTATCAATCATGATAAGACAATAATGAGTCATCTATACATTTTTCCAACAATGCATCAGATACGAATGAAACCACATCGATCCATCTTCATCATGTATAAATGACAACTCATTGATCCGTCTTCATCTATGCATTATCATCAAGGACAATACATATTATATTACATCAATTATCAATCAATCAATTCTTTGACATCAATCAATCACTTGACATCAATCAATCAAACCATTGGCATCAATGACAACATGATCCAATAGAAAGTGGGATAGGGCTAGTACAAAAGTGTGCTTCAGTATAGGTAGGTTGCATACATATGTGAGATGCAATATACACATGTCATGTACTTGTTGACAGAATGGTATATGTTGAGGATTGATTCATCTTCTTAGTTAGTGCTAATTTTTGCAGGATGAGTCTTGCATTGAGAGTTGGTTCTCTTGTGGAGTTGTTGTTGAGAAACCCCCAAGGATTGTAGTCTGTAATATAAAATAAACTTATACATATATCTTATGTTCCTTTTGGTTCTTGTGGTGATGGTTATTGATGATGTTTGCTGCTGAGATATTTTTACATACAACTTGTTATAAACAAAAGTAGTGAATGATGAGTAAATGGTGATTTCTAACCAAGGTGTTTTGTAAAGTAATATAAATATCCCTACACTAATTCACCCCCCCTCTCGGTGTGGTCAGTGTGTCAAACAATTAGCACCTATTTTGAAGAGGGATACAAGGGGTGTACCAACTAGCTTCGTTTCTTTCATATTGAACCTATCAAGCACCTTGTTGATATATATTTCTTGTGACAACCACATTTTTATATCTTTTCTTTCACACACGATTTTCATGCCCAATATTTGTTGTGTTGTACCCAAATATTTCATTGCAAACAAGCTTCCCAAGTCCTTTTTCAACTTGTTAATCATGTTCTTATCATTCCCAATCACTAACATGTCATTCACATATAACAATAATATAGTGTACTTTTCATGACCGTACCTCTTGATGTAGACACAATGATCATCCTCTAGTATTTTAAAGCCATGTTCCAACATAAATGAATCAAATTTCTTATACCATTGGTGGTGTGCCTTATTTTTTCCATAGAGTCTCTTCTTCAACTTGCAGACCAAGTTTTATTTTCCTTTTATTTTGAAGATTTCCGGCTGCTCCATATAAATCTATTATTTTGATTCACATTGAAGGAAGGTTGTCTTTACATCTAATTGTTCACACTCCAAATCTAAAGCAACAACAAGACCAAGAATGATTATAATGAATGGCATCTTAACAATAGGAGAATATTTCAGTGAATTCAATACCTTCCTTTTGAGCAAATCCTTTCATCACCATCCTTGCCTTGTATTTTTCATTTTTCCCTTATCCCTCATGCTTAATCCTATACACCCATTTGTTTTGTAGGGATTTTCTTCCTTTTGAAAGCTTCAGAGAGTCCCATGTTTCATTTTCCAACAAGGACCCCATTTCTTCCTCCATTTCTTTCTTCCATTCTTTTGTTATTCTTAACTTTACAAACCTCTTGAAAACAATCAGGTTCACCTTCATTAATCAAAAAAATATAATTTGAGGAAGGATACCTTTGTGAAGGATTGTGAGGCCTAGTACATCTATGGGCCAATTGTGGTGGTGCATTTTCAGGTTGGAATTCTTGCAATGATTGTTGTAAAATTTATTCTTGTTGCTTTTCGTTTTGTTCCATTTGTTGTTTAACTTTCTCTTGAATATGTTACCCATTTTCTTCCAACTATGGAATATCAATTTGTTTTTCAACAGACCTGTCAACAACTCTCTTGACTTCCATATTACATGTAGACTTCTTAAACATATATAACTCATTAAGTATGGCATCCATGCTTCTAATAACTTTTTTTTTAACTCGATCCCACAATCGGTAACCAAACTCACCATCTGCATATCCCAAAAAATACACTTAATGGATTTATCATCTATATTAGTTATACTATCTTTGGGAATATGCACGAATGCTTCACAATCAAATACTTTTAGGTAAGAATAATTTGTTGGATTACCCAGAGGGGGGGGGTGAATCAGTAATGGAGCCATTGAATCCCTTTTAACCACAAAATTCAAGTTTTATATCAATGTAGCATTATCATCCAATAGTTGCAAAGTAAATAAAAAATGAACAAATGAGCAATCATACACATACACAATACACCAGTGTTTTTACGTGGAAACCCAAAGTGGGAGAAAACCACATAACATTCTTTTCTTATATGTCTTTAAGAATTACATTCATTGGAAGCACCAACTTCCTTTGTTTTCCAGCTACAACTGGAAGGAGGCTCCAACCCCCTAGTTTCTCAGGCTACAACCTGAGGGAATGTCCAACTCCCTATTCTTTGGCTACAACTAGAAGGAGGATACAACCCCCTATGCTCCTTGACTACAACCAGAAGGTGGCTACAACCACCTATCCTTGCCCCGTCCAATTGCCCTGACGTATAAGTAGAATGATGGAACCATTGTCACACTATCACTGTGAGATATACGATTGTAAACCTATACCAATAAACCTGCACCAAGCAACCTATACCAATAACTTGAACCATGCATCAACCATGCATCAACCTGTAATCAACATGTACCATAAACAAGTGCATCAACCATGCACCAACCTGTACGAAACAACATGTACCATAAACAAGTGCATCAACCATGCACCAACTTGTACAAATAAACTGTCACAACAACCTGTCCAAACAACCTATCACAAAACCCTATCTCATCAATCTTATCAACCAAATCAGATCTACTCACCAAGATAAATCACCAAGACAACTCTCAAATATGTGCATCAACCAAGCATAACACAACAACTCATTATCATCACCAACATCAATATGTGCTTCAAATAATATACCAAGACAAATGTTGTTCCAGAGTCTATACTTAAGGCTAGAAAGTACAGGGTCTAGGCATCCGAAAGTGAGTAAAAGCTAAAAAGGGGAAGAATCAACCTTCGGGAAAGGAAGCTAAGTCTGATTTCTAAGTTGTCTCTGTCTCGCTTCCAAACATTCCTGGATGCTTGTATCCCATTCAATTGTGGCCCATGAACGTTCGAGTTCTACTCGGGTGATGGCAGTTTTAAGTATGGTGTCAAAAAGGTTCAAAGCGATGCTAGTTTGATCCAATAGGCCGAGTTCAATGTCGGGCTATCTTGCAATGGTCACAGTCATGGAGGAACAGAAATTGAAAAGAAAGTTCAAGGTTTAAAATGCTACTTCAATTTTTTGACCGTATAAAAGAGAATTTTTGAATCCAATGTTAAAGGTAGAACACAAACCAAAGGCCTTCTCTCGTAACTGAGTTAATTTTTTTTTTAAAGAATCATGTATGAAATGTGAGAAAACATTAAGCAGTCAACAATGTGAGGCTCCTATCAAGGGATAATCTCGCCCTGTAAACAGAAGAAGAAAAAGGAAAGAAGAAATCTGACGAAGCATAAAATATAGAGATCTAAAAAGTTCACAGGTCTTGTACCTGCTGATAGCCGATACATAGGAAAAACTGAAAGTGATTAGATGACTAAAAAATTGGTCACCGCAGTAGAAGTTGTACTAAATTGCAGCTAAGAATTCATCAGAAATATATATGTGAAATGAAATTTAATATAAGATAACAGAGAAAACAAAACTCATAACTCAGTCTTCACGAAATCAGGAATCTTCGGATTGCTTTGTATTAATTTTCAAAAGGAAAAAAGTCTCTATTACAATCGGCGAAGAAAGGTCCAGCCCTTGTTCTCCCTTTAAAATGCATATTTATACAAACATCTAAACATTTGAATTTCAATCGTTCCAGAAGTTTTCAGTTACAAAATGGGAAATTTAAGCATTTTACTTCTTTGTCTTTGTCCTCCTTCCTGTGGGCAAAGCACCTTCCTCTCTTTACTTTTCGAGTTCTAAAAATAGAATAGGCAAACATTTGTCATTATTTGGCACTAGAAACATACCCTTTCACCTTCTCGATGCAAGTGACGCACCTCTCCACCAACTAGGCTATCAACCTGGAAGGCTCTGCTTGGTCGCTTGCTTCAAGAGTGTAACAACTCTTCGCCAGCTGCGACAAAATTTTTCCCACTTGTCAGTCCTCTACGATGATGGAGCATAATTGTAAACTTGGTTGTACTAGCCATTTGTCCACTTGGTTAATATCGACCTGGCTAATTTGGGATATCTCCACTTGTTGCTTCTCCATGTTTTCTTTGATGTCCAACAGATGTTTAGCTATATTGATTTTTCCCAGTGTCCCAGCATTGCTTTCCTTATCAAGGTCTAGCAAACTTTTACTTATCAAAGAGAACGTTTCCTCACAAAAATTATTTACTTCGTTAGCTCTCCCCTTGCTTTATGATATGTTCTGCTCCCAGACCTTCAGCAGGATATTACCTCTGGTTTGTTCTGCGATGGATAATTTTGAGTTGTTGACTGTCTCTATCTTCGTCGTAGCTATAACATCATCTTGGAAAGCAACCCGTGTTGCCCCAGCTTCTCTTTCTCTTGAAGAAATATTTTCTAATATTTGATCTATCATCCAGAAATGGTTTTGAATGGTTCTTACCTTTACCAACAGGTTTTGTTGAGCCGTAAATACCTTATGTCAGATTTCGGCAGCATGCAATCTAGACACCTTTATGTCTACAACCTGGTTCTCGGCCACCTCCAATTTCGATTGCAACTCTATAATCTATTGCCCCTGTTGGCTTACCTGTGTTTGGCTAGTTTGTGCTGACTGGCGCACCTGCTCGAGGTCAGACCTGAGCTTCTCGATTTCATGCAGGTCGATTGTTTGGGCTTCCTCGAGGCTCGTGCTTACCTCTTCCCTGAAATTTTCTTCGGCAGTAGCCACCTTAGCTTCCAATTTACTGATCAGGAGGTTCTTTCGTTTCAACTGGGTCATCAAAGTCCCAACTGAGTACTGATTGGTTGTAGCATAAGCCCCTAGTGTCCCGACTATCTCCTCTGCAAATTCTCCCTCTTTCACGGCCTTCCCATCTGTCATGATTTTAAATTTTTTAGCCATTATGCCCTTTTTTTGATATAATCCTCGCCTCACCATGGCCTTTCTCTTTTTCTCAAAGAAAAATTCGTTAGGAGGCAACTCCTCTACAGAAATAGGTGTCAGTTCTTCATTGAAAATCCATCCTGTGTCAGGATTCCCCTTTGTGAACTGCAAGGGTGTGACAATAGCAATCGGATTGTTGATTTCCTTAGATGTTTGTTTCGGGGTGACCTCTGTAACCAGCTTGTTTGATGCAAGAAAAAGTGAGTCGCCCGATCCCTGTGAAGGTATCTCCACTTGGCCTTAGGCCTGCTTGTCTGGCGTGCCCTTTTTGGGGTTTCCTTCCTGCTTTCAAAGGACTTCGGCTCCTTTCTCTGAGGTTCCAGCCTCCCTAGTTTTCCCTTTGTCCTTATCCCAGCTAAGACTCAAGTCCTTTGCACCTTTGGCTCCCGTCTTCTTTGTAACTAGAAGCTCTGGGGCTTCACCTTGTAAAATCTGGGGGAGACAACTCCGTCGGTGCTGCTGGAATTTCAAAAATTCAGCCATGTCTCTGGGTGGCAAGGCTTGAATCCAACTTAGGACTTCAGTAAAGGACCTCGCGCCCCAGAATATTTTGTCATGTGGGGAATCCTCGTGTTCATACCTCTTCATGCCACAACTTGCCAAGTGATTGCTCACAACCTTACTAGGGTCGTGCTTCTTGAACTCAATATCTACCAGCTTCATTTCTTCTAAATCCATAGCCTCATCTTTGGCATGGCCAAAATCTAACAAGGAATACGCACCAATACGAATAGGGAAGGGCGGTCATACCTTTCTTGATACTCCTTTGAGCTCTTTGCTTATTCCGTCGAGCACAGTCTATCTACCGATCTCACGACACAATAGCTTATCTAGTAGGAATAGCAGGAGGGAATATGGAGGGACAGAGGTGCCGAAAACCCTAGTCTGCGAAAATTATGCCTCTAGATACCAATCTGCCATGCTGCTTAGGCTGGTCATGACGCTATCTGATATCCTGGGAGGTGTCTGGCCAAAAATGGCGACATGCAGTGGCACCATCACCCAGTTGAATATCTCATAGATGAATTCTTTGGCCTTATCCTCCCACATCTTCGAGTGGTAGACATGAATAGGCTCTATACTAGATGGAGCCCAGCTCTAGTTCATCAGTGGGAAGGGTGTCATGAAGAAGATGGCATCCATGATGTAAGCAGACATAAAGAATGAAGTTGCTTTCTTACTCACCCTCTGTGCTCGATATTCAATAATTTAACTGGTCAGACTGTCAAACAATAGTTTGGCCCATTCAAAAGTGAAACCCTCAGCAACTGTATGAATGAGTGGCACCCATGGGAGGAAGAAATGAGTAGTTTCTTCCTTCCCATACAACCTATAGGTCATCATGGCTATGTAGTTGAACTGTGGCTCCAAAGAAGAGATTGAATAGATCCCATTGGAGTCAGCCCTGAATTTCGTTGGGTGTGAGACCCAATCTTTGATCAGATCGGACAAATTTTTTGCATACTACTCACACTCCTTCTTCTTGAAGCCTTCTAGGAATTTAGCATTGTGAGTAAGGTTCGGCGTGGGTGACAGTTTATACATTGCTCGCAAATGTTTTGGTTGGAAGGTACCAATCGTCACCTTTTGTTCGTTGATAATCATCCTGGTCGGGATGTCCACATGGTCCAGCGCCCACCTGATCATATCCAAATAGGGAAGAAGTTAGGGCCTCGCCGCTATTTTTTGCATCTCTGTTTGAGCGACGATTTTTTATTTGGTTGATAAATCATCCTTCTCATTATCGCTAGAATCATTCAAACAATTTATCGACTCGAATTACAGGATGTTGGAAATGTATGACCATGTCTTGATAGAATTAATACTTCGGGGTGAGGTATCGGAAAAAACATTTGATCCCTGACCTGAACTCTCGAAAGCTGACTTGGAAATTTTTTGTGGAGCCATGAGAATGAAACCTGCAACTGGACCACCTGTCGAATAGATTTAAAAATCACAAACAGCGGTTAACCTGGTAAAATGGCTCTACGCGTAAATAGAAATGAGAACTGAAAAAATGAAGGAAAAAACTCTTTATCTTAGTCATTTAAACCCCTGGTGTCCTTGCGAACAGAACGATCAAATCGCTTAAAGAAAGATTTAGTAGTAAAATCAAGATCCTACTATCTATCACCTCGTCGTAGTTCAAATAAATGCCATAATTGTTTGACGAGTTGTAACACGAATCAACGCAAAAAGCATTTAAATTTACTCAATAGACGGTGCGTGTTAAAGTTTGCATTGATGCATCGATTAATCCATCCTACCTCCTTTAATTAAGTTTGTTTTAGTCTTTAATCCCCCTTTTTCTTTGTTCGTCATATCGAGAGATTTCACTCCTACCCTTTGAGCCCTCAAAACCCGAAATCGCGATGATGCAATTTAGTTAAAAAATCATGATCTAACTTAAGTTCTTAATTAATCCATGCTTAATTAATGAATATCGTGACTCAGAGTCATGAAGGCATGGTTTTTTGGGAGAGTTATCACTGAGTCGCGAAACCCTGATAGTGCTTAACTAGGTTTAAAGTGACTTACTCCTAACACTAACCTGGGTAAAATTTTAAAACCGTTTCGCGACTTTGCATATCGGAGTTTGGAAACCATGCGACTTGTAACTCCCGAAGCATGATAACACGAGGTAATAAAACTGATAAACTTGCTTAACGGTTAAGTGAAGGTGATTTAGGACTATAACGACCATCTCCACTTCGCATGTCGGGGTATTGAGGCTTTCAGTGGGTAAAGATCATAAAGTAAAAGACAGCCTGAAAACCAACTTTTGATTTTAAGAATTATATTTCAACCACTTGGAAAAGGTGGCTCCAACATAGGCTCCAACTAGGGATCTCGTCTTCCTACAGGACGGGAAGAACAGTAGACCATGTGCCTATATTGGGTAAATGGAGTCATTGGTTTCTTTCTACGAAATGTGTCTTAGGAAGGGGATACAGAGGGAAAAAAGAGACTTCGTCTTTTCTTCTGAAAAGCTTTTCAAAATTCAATTGCATTCTAAACTCAGTTGCAGCCCTTTTGATGAATTTCTCCTTCTCGATACTGAATTCAGGTCTTCTTTAAGATAATCAAAACAGTCCTAGGAAATTCAACAGATCTTGTGGATTTTGGCTTGCATCAAACAAAGTAAATTCCATGCTTTTAATCAGGGAGTCCTGCCTGAACTTGGGATGCATATCTGGTTTCGAAAAGGCTGGTTACCAGAGTAGAGTGAAATTTACGTATGACAGCCTTACAGATATCTCAGATATTGCTTCACTACCAGCGAGCCTGTTCAGTACCCCGGTGAAGTTATCTGGCCCTTTTTATTGAATTTCCTTTCACCACTTCGAATCATAATTATGCATTTAAATGCTGAGATGAGGGCAATCATTTATGAATTTCCTTACATCGTCTCCTTGGACTAGATGGGGGCAATCAAATATGAATTTCCTTTCACCATCTGTCTTATATTTTACTTTTAAAACACGAAGTGGGGGAAATCAGTTTGTATAAGGTATACTAGGGATGATATCTGTGTAATATTCGCAGTGGAGCTCTGTCAACTTGCTTTGATTACTCAGGAACAACCTTCTCTTAACTTTCAAAACACCTTAGCCTATAGGGAAAATGGGAAAAATTACTTCCAGGAGTGTTCCTTCGAGCAAGCCTCAATCCTTCGAAAACTGTTAAAAAACCTAGAAGAGTCAGGATCAACCTTCGCATAACTTTTTTCAGTAGGAGATTGAGGAGTTATGAGGGTTGGCTCACTTTCTAAGATCTGTTTTCCAGCTTCCAAAGCTAAAATGTAACCTATTCTCCCTCTGTGGGAACCATGGAAAGGTGTTTGGTTTTTAAGAAGGTAAATATGAGGACAAAAAAAGGGCGATGGAGAAAGGTCTAGAATTCGAAATACAGAGGTCATGGATTAAACCCAACTCTTGGAACCCTTTCTCAGAGACGCTTTACTCCCTCTGCCTATTTTAATTACCTCGTATCTTTATCTAGGTGAAACTTTTAGGACCCAGAGTAAGAATTCATTCTTTTAATGACATATCAAGCGAAAACAACATACTTATGATACTGTCCTGGCACTTGAGTGACATTCGTTTGAAATACAGACATCTCTGGAACTCGTACCTTTGCCTTACCATTTCGTTCTCTTCTAAAATAACGAAAAAAAAATTCTATCACCTATTTTTCGGTGAATTGATTCTCCAATTTATGACCGTCTGTTTATTCCTTTCTCTCGTTTGGACCGCAAGCCGGGATCCTGTAAGGGAACAACATGAAGAGTATCAGGGATTTAATATAATTGAATGCATTGAAAATTTTGTATCCCTACTTCTAGAAAAACACTGACCTATTTTATTTGTGATGGAAGTAGACTTACCACAAAAAAATTATGAAATAAAAAGAAAACACAAACCGATATATACAGTGGAAATTTTGGAAACCATTTATTTCATATAGTGCTTTAAATATCGCCCGTTGAGAGGGGCGTTGAGGATTTTACCGTCCAAATTCTCTAATAGAAACGAATTTTTCCCTTCAGGAGCTGTGACTTTGAATGGTCCGTACCATATATGATCAAATTTACCATGTTTTGTCGAGTCTTCCTTCCTAGCATCCCATTTCAAAACCAAATCGTTAGGGAGAAATTATCTGTCCTTGGCCTTACGATTGGATAACGCTTTCATGTTGTCCTGGTATTTCTGCAGCCTTTTGTCCACTTCGGCCCTATGCTATTGAACTTCAATCAGCTGGTTTATTCTTCTTGTGACATGATTTGGGTCTTGTTTCTCATCTTGCCAAAGTTTCATTACGGGAAGTTCTAGATTTATAGGTAATACTATGTCGGTCCCGTATACCATTTGGAAAGGAGAAGTGCCAACAGATTTTTTTGTACCTATCCAATTTTCCCACAAAGCATATTCAAATACACATGCCAAGATTATTTTTTTTTCACTCAACACTTTCTTAATTATATTGATTAGAATCTTGTTTGAAGACTTGGCTAGCCCATTTCCTTGGGCGTAATATGTCATGGAATGATCGAGCACGATATTGTACTTTTGGAAAAATTTGACCATAGCCATAGATTTAAATGCTTGAGCATTATCTGTGATTATCTTTCGGGGGCAGCCAAATATAGACAAAATTTTCTCTTCTAGGAAATCCATTACCACCAAATCCGTTGCCTTTCTAGTTGGAATAGCCTCCACCCATTTGGTGAAGTAATCTATAACAGTCAGGATCCATTTATGTTGAGTGATGGAATGAGGGTTAATTTCACCTATAAAATCTAGTCCCCATTGTTGAAAAGGGGCTCCCATTTTGACCGAAACCAACGATAGCACTGGGAGTTTCTGCTTGCCTGGGAACAATTGGCAAGGGTTATAGGCTATGACTTTGGCGTTGACGTCTGAGAATAGTTTGGGCCAATAATATCTTTCCCTCAGGATCTTATAGGTTGTTTCCCTCTAGGCATGATGTCCTCTGCACACTCCTTCATGAAATTTGTTTATGACCTTCTCTTTTTCTAATTCAACTAAACAAACCAACAAGAAGCCTAGTGGGTCTTTCCAATATAATTGGCTTTCGGATATACAGTACTTTACCGCATGCAACTTCAACGTCCTGCCTTTAGATCGGGATAAGTCACTCGAGCATTTCAGAGTCAGCAGGTAGGACACTATGTCTTTATACCAATCCGATGAGGCAAACTTCTCTTTGATTTTGATTGCAGTTATTTGTTCATCGAGCTCGTTCATGTCCACACACTCTTCACATCCATGTAGGGCATTTATTTCGAGGGATCTGAAATTTGATTTAGCTAAGAGCTTAGCCAAACCTTTTCCTTTTACGAGTCTCGTTGGTTTTATCTCTAGGTCAAATTCTTGAATTTTAGCAAGCCACCATCCCCTTTTCCCATCACTGTCGGACTGAACCAAAACTTCTTTTACGGAACTGGTGGGTACGTACGTAATTACCTTGGAATGTAACACGTAGGTTCTAAAAGTATTTAACGCCTTCACCATAGCATATGCTTGTTTTTCCATTATATCGTATTTGATTTCAGTGTCTCTAAGACTTTTACTAAAAAAGGCTATTGGTTGCTCGAAACCTTCTTCATTTTTCTAGAGGAGTACCGCGACAAGTGTGTGTTTGGAAGCGAACAAGAAAATCAGAAAATCTTTTAGATAATCAGGGCTTGCCAGTATGAGTGCCTCACTTATAACCTTCTTGATGCATGCAAATGATGCTTTGGCTTCTGCTGTCCAGTTCCCTTCGCTATTCTTCTTTAGCATATCTGTGATCAACTTCACGATTTCAACAAAGTTTAGGATAAATCTCCTCAAAAAAATTATTTTTCCTAAGAATGACTGAATCTCTTTTACATTCCTAGGGATATTTATGGTGTCTATAGCTTCAACCCTCTTAGGATCAATTTTAATTCCATCTCGAGACACAATATGGCCCAGGAGTTTACCTTCTTGCATAGGAAAGTGAGACTTTTTGGGGTTTAAGGACAAACCAAACCTGCAACATTTCTCAAACGTCTACTTGAGATGTATCAGATGATCTTCATCAGATTTAGAAAAAACAGTCATATCATCAAGGTAGATAACCACGAATTTGTCCCTTTCGCCGATGAAAGCAATATCCATAGCACGTTGGAAAGTAGCACCTGCATTCATTAAACCAAAAGGCATCTTGTCATACATAAATGTACCCCAAGGGGTGGCGAAGGCTATTTTTTCTTTATCCTGCTCATTGTCAACAATTTGATTGTACCCGAAAAACCCATCGATCATCGACATCCTATTTGCCCCAACTACTTTTTCTAAAATGTGATCCATTTTGGGTAGAGGGTAATTATCTTTGAGGGAGGACTTATTTAGATTTCTAAAATCAACACACAGTCTGATCTCCCCACTTTTCTTTCTAACCGGGACCAGGTTTTCTACCCAGTCAGAGTATCTCAGCGGCATGATTATTTTTTCATCCACGAGCTTTTTGACTTCCCTTTCGACCAAAGGAAATAAAATAGGATTGATTTGTCTGAGTTTTTGTCTAAAAGGTTTGACACCGGGCTTTAGGGGTATCTTATGTTCAATCACAGCGGTGTCATAGGTTCTTAGCTCTTCATATGACCAAGCGAAAACGTCTTTATATTGCTTGAGTAGATCAACATATTTGCTTTTTGTCTTAGGAGGGAGATACTTTGATATTTTTACTATCCTAGGCTCCTCTTTGGTCCCTATGTCACAGTATTCAACCTATTCTAGTTGGGGTTGCAAAGTAGATTTTAAGGCCATATCATTTTGGTCGAACAGTCTCCCTAGAGGGATTAGTCCCTTTGGAATTTGATTGTTTTTTAAAACCAACATGCGATGACTAGCAATCTTTTCCTGGAACCCCTGAGGATCCTCTCCCTCTTTCATGATCCATGTGTGGTCATTTTGGTTTTCTTGGTCAATGTGAGTTTCAGCGAAGTCGTCCACCATTTCGAGGAACTTTCTGATTTGTTCGTGATCCTCAAACACTTTCCAGTGTTGGATGTTGTTTGGTATGGAAGGTTTGTTCCTCACTTTTATGTGGTACCTTAGTTTGAAAGCTGTAGGGGGGGGGAAACGTGGAGGCTGATTTGGCTAATGAATCAGCTTACAGGTTTTCATTGCATGGGATGAAATGAACATTTACCGACGAGAAGAAATTTTCTATTAAATCCCAGGCGCAATTCCTGTAAGATCTCAATCTTGGGTTTTTGGCCTGGTATTGCCGATTTATCTATTTCACTATCAACTCTGCATCTCCGTAGACTTCCAAGTTATTTATGTTCATCTTCCCGGTAGCTTCCAACCCTAAGACTAGAGCCTCATACTCACATACGTTATTGGTGTAGTCTATATCCCACTGAAACCTATAAGAGAAAGGAATAACAAATTCATTTTCAGGTGCTACAGACAGTACTCCTACACCTGCTCCTTCATATGACAAGGCACCATCAAAAAACATTTTCCAAATTCCAGTGCTACACATATTTTCATCTATCTTTCCTGATTCATTTTCATTTATGTAATTCTCTTCTGTACAACTATTTACACCATCATCAAAAGACAAAATACAATTCCCTAGATCTTGATCGGCAACATAAACAGGATAATTGTTAGGATTATGTGGGTTGCTCATTGTGTATGCTAGCCTCGTTTCCCTGTATAGCCGAGTAAATTGTCCACCAAACACAGGAACCATGGTGTAGTTCATGTCTATTTGAAGAGACCCCCCAAGTTTGGCTCCCCACAACCTAAATAGTAGCAAGCCATACTTCGAGGGTATATCGGCGATAACTACATCCATCAGGACACTTTTCACCGGAACCTATGCAAGACTGACTACTAAATCTTTTATCATACCCATGCACTTAACTCTCCTTGAATCAAAAGAGTAGAGATCTCCATAAGGCCTGGTGATCTCAAGGCCTAGTCTGTCCATAATAGACTTGGGCATCACATTATGTGAGGCTCCAGAGTCTAGCATGCAGTTATGCAGTAGTCGATCATGCACATTCAGGGTAATATAGAAGGGAGTGACGGTGTCTCTGGAACCCTCGAAATGTGGACCAAAAGTGATATTAGGCTTAACATATTCCAAGTTTATCATGTCAAAGTGACTTTCCAGATCCGAAAAATCTATCATTTTGGTTATCTTCTTTCGATACACAGGATTCTTTGCTAATTCGACCAGAGGGATTGGTATTTTGATCTTATTTATCTCATTTTCAAGGCTGAAACCTCCCCCACCTTTGTTCGTTTCTCTGGTTGAAACCTCAGACTCCTTCTTTTCTAACTTATTTGTTTGTGCTGATTTATTTTCCATGAGTTTCTTTACCGATGTATGTGTTTCAGCTATCTTACTTTTTTTTTCTTGGGTCTCAGCCTACTTTACTTTGGGATTCTACGAATCTACCCCTTTTATTTTTCTATTAGGTATCTCGGTCTATTTTGGGGAAGGCTCGTATATTTCACCCCTAGGAATAATTTTCCTGGGTTGAGGAGTTGACACAGGTTTTTTTTTAGGCATCAAGTTGTACTTATGTTGGACCTCAGCCATTATCGAATCAGTCATTTCTTGATAGACAGAAACATGTTTATGTCATCATCTTTATTTGACGGTTTCTCTTTGTTCAAGGACTTCTCGTAATCTTCTTTAGTTAAATGAGGTTGTGTGCAATCGTCACCCAAATTGTTTATGTCTTCTTACAGATTCTCGAAATCTTGCAGGTCATTTCCTCCTATAAAATTTTCATTTTTTAAAGGAGTTTGAATTTTCTGGTCTTCATTTTTAATCTGTCTTTGTTGATTTTGAGGGTTGGGGTTTTTTATGAATTCCCTCTTAACGAATGGATATTCCTTGGATTGATCTAGCTCCATTATGGAAATCTTATTTGATAGCTCTTTAATTATCCTAGCCATATCATCCATTTTATCATCTAAGGATCTACTAGGCCCTGAGGGTCTCGCTTGTTCCCTGAAACATTTGGTTACTCGGTTTCTCGTTTCTACTTTTGTTTTTAATTTTCCAGAAGCCATCATGTTATATTTGATCTCTATGGTGTCATATTGCATTCAGGTCAAGGTAGCCCCTCTCCTTTCTCTCAACAGAAGTGTGAAATCGGGTTTGAAGGCTCCCGCAAAGGTTGCCTTGGTTGCAGGTTGGGATGGATTAACTTCAACTGAGATCTTATTATATAACTTGTTAAACCTTTGAATGAATTCCATAACAGTTTCCGATTTTTTTTCTTTAAAGACCTGAACTCAGTCATATAGTACAAATGGTCTTTTCTTTCACCCCATTATCTAAGAAAAGAGTCTTCTAGGGCATCATAGGATAATATCGAACCTACGGGTAGACTTCAAAACCAGGCTCGTACCTGTCCTTCGAAAGTCTGAAAAAATAACCTCGAATATACGTCTTCGTGTTCAAGACCTAGGATATCTACGAACTGATCAAAGAAATTTATATGTTCGGTCGTGGTTAGGTCCCCTTCCCCTGTAAATTTAGGTAATTTTTTCATGTAGTTTTTAGGAAGGTCATGAAGAGGGACAGGCAAGACCAGAGGTGCATATATGGAAACTACTTTAGTGAAAACTCTGGGAGGCGGGGGTAGTCCTTGGCCCCCCCCTCCTCCTCCTAGAGCCCCTCCACCTCCTCCTCCTAAAACCCCTCCACCTTGCCCTCTGACGACCACCATAAATACTATTGGATAGGAAAACGGTGCGTTATACAGAGGGTTCTGGAACACTAAAAGTGAATCTTTAGCTTCTTCGAGAGATGAGAAAACTGAAGAAGGGGGGAAATGGATGCGAGGACTTGGTGCCTTGGATTTGCAAGAGATGTAATCAGGGGAACCCGTGAGTGTGGTATCTGAGTATATGGTATACTCTTCGAGACTCGGCAAGGTTGGGAAATCTAACTAAAGAGTCAGCGGGATATCGATCGTTGTTAAATTTACTGAGGGATTTTCACCTTTATGTACGTCGGAAGTTGTCAGATGAATTTCATTTTTAATTTCAGGGAGAGCTAAAGTTGGGTTGAGGGTTTTAGGCGGGGATTCGTGCGAAGTTAGAGGTTTAAAATGAATCTTAGCCTTGGGTTGTGTGTACCTAAGCTGGTAGACTGCAGTGGTTGGCTTAAGGGAATCTCTTGTTTTCAGTATTTGTTTGGGATTGGAAACGGGCGTGGTCTGTGTACCATCCGGGTTTTGTCTGGTGTTCCTTTGATCGGATGCCAGCTTACTTAAGTGTGGAGTCGCCAAGTGAATGATAAAAAAAATAGCCTTTAGAAGGTGTTCACTCTTGGTTCACTATCAAAGGGTAGAAACTTGCAAAAATGTCGTTCTCCCAGGGAAAAGGTTTCCTAACTTCGGTCCCCGGCAACGATGCCAAAAATATGTTGTTCTAGAGTATGTACTTAAGGCTAGAAAGTACAGGGTCTAGGCATCCGAAAGTGAGTAAAAGCTAAAAAGGGGAAGAATCAACCTTCGGGAAAGGAAGCTAAGGCTGATTTCTAAGTTGTCTCTGTCTCGCTTCCAAACGTTCCTGGATGCTTATATCCCATTCAATTATGGCCCATGAACGTTCAAGTTCTACCCGGGTGATGGCAGTTTTAAGTATGGTGTCAAAAAGGTTCAAAGCGATGCTGGTTTGATCCGATAGGTCGGGTTCAATGTTGGGTTGTCTTGCAATGGGCACAGTCATGGAGGAACATAAATTGAAAAGAAAGTTCAAGGTTTAAAATGCTACTTCAATTTTTTGACCGTATAAAAGAGAATTTTCGAATCCAATGTTAAAGGTAGAACACAAACCAAAGGCCTTCTCTCGTAACTGAGTTAATTTTTTTTTTAAAGAATCATGTATGAAATGTGAGAAAACATTAAGCAATCAACAATGTGAGGCTCCTATCAAGGGATAATATCGCCCTGTAAACAGAAGAAGAAAAAGGCAAGAAGAAATCTGACGAAGCATAAAATATAGAGATCTAAAAAGTTCACAGGTCTTGTGCCTGCTGATAGTCGATACAGAGGAAAAACTACAAGCGATTAGACAAATAAAAAGTTTGTCACCACAGTAGAAGTTGTACTAAATTGCAGCTAAGCATTCATCAGAAATATATATGCGAAATGAAATTTAATATAAGATAACAAAGAAAACAAAACTCATAACTTAGTCTTCACAGAATCAGGAATCTTCGGATTTCTTTGTATTAATTTTCAAAAGGAAAAAATTCTCTATTACAATCGGCCAAGAAAGGTCCAGCCCTTGTTCTCCCTTCAAAATGCATATTTATACAAACGTCTAAACATTCGAATTTCAATTATTCTAGAAGTTTTCGGTTACAAAATGGGAAATTTAAGTGTTTCACTTCTTTGTCTTTGTCCTCCTTTCTGCAAGCAGAGCACCTTCCTTTCTTTACTCTTCAGGTTCTAAAAATAGAACAGGAATACATCTGTCATTATTTGGCACCAGAAACCTGCCCTTCCGCCTGCTCAGTGCAAGTGACAGACCTCTCCACCAACTGGGCTATCAACCTGGAAGGCTCTTCTTGGTCGCTTGCTTCAAGAGTGTAACAACTCTTCGCCAGCTGCGGCAAACATTTTCCCACTTGTCAGTCCTCTGCAATGATGGAGCATAGTTGTAAACTTGGTTGTACTAGCCATTTGTCCACTTGGGTCATATCGACCTAGCTAATCTGGGATATCTCCACTTGTTGCTTCTCCATGTTTTCTTTAATGTCCAATAGATGTTTAGCTATATTGATTTTGCCCAGTGTCCCAACACTGCTTTCCTTATCAAGGTCTAGCAAAAGTTTACTTATCAAAGAGAACATTTCCTCACAAAAATTCTTTACTTCGTTAGATCTCCCCTTGCTTTCTGATATGTTTTCCTCCTAGACCTTCAGAAGGATATTACCTCTTGTTTGTTCTGCGATGGATAATTGTGAGTTGTTGACCATCTCTATCTTCGTTGTAGCTATAACAATGTCTTGGAAAGCGACCTGTGCTGCCCCATCTTTTCTTTCTCTCGAAGAAATATTTTCTAATATTTGATTTATCATCTGGAAATGGTTTTGAATGGTTCTTACCTTTACCAGCATGTTTTGTTGAGTCGTAAATACCTTATGTCAGATTTCGACGGCCTGCGATCTGAACACCTTTATGTATACAACCTGGTTTTTGGCCACCTCCAATTTTGACTGCAACTCTATAATCTATTGACCCTGTTGGCTTACCTGTGTTTGGCTAGTTTGCGCTGGCTGGCGTAGCTGTTCGAGGTCAGACCTGAGCTTCTCGATTTCACGCAAGTCAGTTGTTCGGTCTTCTTCGAGGCTCCTGCTCACCTCATCCCTGACATTTTCTTCGACAGTAGCCACCTTGGCTTCCAATTTACTGATCATGAGGTTATTTCATTTCAAATGGGTTGTCAAAGTCCCAACTGAGTATTGATTGGTTGTAGCATAAGCCCCTAGTGTCCCGACTATCTCCTTTGCAAATTCTCCCTCTTTCGCGACCTTCCCATCTGTCATGATTTTAAATTTTTTAGCCATTATGCCCTCTTTTTGATATAATCCTTGCCTCACCATGGCCTTTCTTTTTTTGTCAAAGAAAAATTTATTAGGAGGAAGCTCCTTTATAGAAATAGGTGTCAATTCTTCATTGAAAATCCATCCCGTGTCAGGATTCCCCTTTGTGAACTGCAAGGGTGTGACAATAGCAATCGGACTGCCGATTTCCTTGGATGTTTGTTTTGGGGTGACCTCTGTAACTGGCTTGTTTGACGTGAGAAAAAGTGAGTCACTCGATCCCTGCGAAGGTATCTCTGCTTGGCCTTGGGCCTGCTTGCCTAGCATGCCCTTTTCGGGGTTTCCTTCCTGCTTCAGGGGGACTTCGGCTCCTTGCTCTGAGGTTCTAGCCTCCCTAGTTTTCCCTTGGTCCTTCTCCCCACTAGGACTCGAGTCCTTTGCAACTTTGTCTCCCATATTCTTTGTAACTAGAAGCTCTGGGGCTTCACCCTGTAAAATCTGGGGCAGACAACTCCGTCAGTGCTCTTGGAATTTCAAAAATTCGGCCATGTCTCTAGGTGGCAAGGCTTGAATCCGACTTAGGACTTCAGTGAAGGACCTCGTGCCCCAAAATATTTCATCATGTGGGGAATCCTTGTGTTCATACCTCTTCAGGTCGTAACTTGCCAGGTGATTTCTCACAACCTTACTAGGGTTGTGCTTCTTGAACTCAATATCTACCAGCTTCATTTCTTCTAAAACCGTAGCCTTGGATTTGGAGTGGCCAAAATTTAACAAGGCATACGCACCAATACGAATAGGGAAGGGTGGCCATACCTTTTTTGATACTCCTTTGAGCTCTTTTCTTATTCCGCTGAGCACAGTCTGTCTGTCGATCTCACGACACAATAGCTTATTTGGCAAGAATAGCGGGAGGGCATATGGAGGGACAGAGGTTTCGAAAACCCTGATATACGAAAATTCTTCCTCTAGATACCAATCTTCCATGCTTCTTAGGCTGGTCACAACACTATCTGATATCTTGGGAGGTGGCTAGCCAAAAATGGTGACATGTAGTGGCACCATCACCCAGTTGAAGATCTCATAGATGAATTCTTTGGCCTTATCCTCCCACATCTTTGAGTGATATACATGGATAGGCTCTGTACTAGATGGAACCTAGCTCCAATTCATCAGTGGAAAGGGTGTCATGAAGCATATGGCATCCATGATGTAAGCAGACATAAAGAATGAAGCTACTTTCTTACTCGCCCTCTGTGCTCGATATTCAGTAATTCGACTGGTCAGACTGTCAGACAACAGTTTGGCCCAGTCGAAAGAGAAACCCTCAGCGACTGTATGAATGAGTGGCACCCATGGGAGGAAGAAATGGGTAGTTTCTTCCTTCCCATACAACCTGCAGGTCATCATGTCTATGCACTTGAATTGTGGCTCCAAAGAAGAGATTGAATAGATCCCATTGGAGTCAGCCCTGAATTTCGTTGGGTGTGAGACCCAATCTTTGATCAGATCGGATAAACTTTTTGCATACTGCTCGCACTCCTTCTTCTTGAAGCCTTCTAGGAATTCGACATTGTGAGTAAGGTTCAACATGGGTGACAGTTTATGCATTGACCGCAAATTTTCTAGTCGGAAGGTACCAATCATCACCTTATGTTCGCTGATAATCGTCCTAGTCGGGATGTCCACATGGTCCAGCGCCCACCTGATCATATCCAAATAGGGAAGAAGATGGGGCCTCGCCGCTATTTTGTGCATCTCTACTTGAGTGACGATTTTGTATTTGGTTGATAAATCATCCTTCTCATTATCGCTAGAACCATCCGAACAATTTATCGACTCGGATTGCAGGATGTTGGAAACGTATGACCTTGTCTTGATAGAATTAATACTTCGGGTTGAGGTATCGGAAACAATGTCAGAACCCTGACCTGAAATCTCGGCAGCTGACTTGGGCATTTTTCGTGGAGCCATGAGAATGAAACCTGCAACTGGACCACCTGTCGAATAGATTTGAAAATCACAAACAGTGGTTAACCTGGTAAAATGGCTCTGCGCGTAAATAGAAATGAGAAATGGAAAAATGAAGGAAAAAACTCTTTATATTAGTCATTTCAACCCCTGGTGTCCTTGTGAATAGAATGGTCAAATTGCTTAAATAAATATTTAGCAGTAAAAGAAAGATCCGACTATCTGTCACCTCGTTGTAGTTCAAATAAATGCCATAATTGTTTGACGAGTCGTAACATGAATCAGCGCAAAAAACATTTAAATTTACTCCGTAGACGGTGTGTGTTAAAGTTTTCATTGATGCATCGATTAATCCAGCTTAGCTCCTTTAATTAATTTTGTTTTAGTATTTAATCCCCCTTTTTCGGCATTCGCCGTATCGGGAGATTTCACTTCTACCCTTTGATCCCTCAAAACCCAAAATCACGATGATGTGATTTAGTTAAAAAATCGTGATCTGACTTAAGTTCTTAATTAATCCATTCTTAATTAATGAATATCATGACTTTGCGACTCGGAGCCACGAAGGTATGGTTTTTGGGGAGAGCGATCGTCGAGTCGCGAAACCCCGACAGTGCTTAACTATGGTTTAAAGTGACTTACTGCTAACACTAACTTGGGTAAACTTTCAAAACCGTTTCGTGACTTCGCATATCAGATTTTGGAAACCATGTGACTTGTAACTCCCAAAGCACGATAGCACGAGGTAATAAAAGTGATAAACTTGCTTAACGTTAAGTGACTTTGATTTAGCACTATAACGGCCATTGCCACTTCGCATGTCGGGGTATTGAGGCTTTCAGTGGGTAAAGATCATAAAGTAAAAGACAGCCTGAAAATCAACTTTTGATTTTAAGAATTATATTTCAACCACTTGGAAAAGGTGGCTCCAACAACAAATATGCTACATCATCCATAAACCATGTGTCAACAATACTACTAACAAGTTTCTCCAACCATGTACCAAGTATGTACCAATCATGTATCAAATAGTCATCAACTATGACTCATCAATATGTACCAACATCATCAACTATACACCTCGTGTATGTGCCAACTCATCAACTACTTGTCTCAACCATGTACCCAACATGTACCTCAACCAAAA
>JZKD02S1678029.1:481503-491921 GCA_000966675.3 Picea glauca | reverse complement strand
TTAAATAATTTATTTTTTATTAACTTTGAATTATAATACACTCATCATTTCACTTTATTATTTACCTTCTAAAATCTCTTAAACCACTTTGACTACTTTGACCTTTTGGAGCTTCTAGATGACTCATGAGGGTTCTCCAACTTCACATGGACATATGTCTCTAACCGTGAGGAGCTATGTGACGTTCCACATACCACTGGAAATGGAATGACATGTAATATCCATATAGAATAGTATTTCCTGCAAATATATCAAAACTCATACCATTATCCATCAAACAATCTTGGATCCATTACCCAAACCTGGGTTCTCCAAATTCTCATGTCCATAACTCTCTAACCATGAGGAGTTATGTGTCGTTCCACATACCACCAGAAATGAAATGACATGTACTGTCCATATAGAATAGTATTACCTTCAAATATATTAAAACTCATACCATTATACATGAAACAACCTTGGGTCCATTACCCAAACCTTTGTGCTACCGAAATTCACTACCAGACTTTCTCCAAGGGTTGAAATCAATCTACAATATCACTCTCCAATGTTTGACATAAATGAAAACCAAAAATCCATACCAATTAACCATCAACCTAAGCCAACTATCTGACATAATTTACCATTTTACCCGCTCAAACTTCTTTGAGAATGCCACCGTCCAAGATTGTACTAGGAGATTGATTTATCAAGTAGCAAATTGTCTTTACTACTTTTTCCCAAAAATGGTCCTCCAATCTAGAACTTGACTACATACTCCTCACCTTCTCCATGATAGTGTGATTCATTCTTTCTATAGTACCATTATGTTGAGTAAGAGGAACGGTCTTCTCATGTTTTATGCCAAACATGTTACAGTAGTCTTTCAATGCATTGGAGAAATATTCCCCACCATTATCCATCCTCAAACACTTGAGAAATCGATTAGTTTATCTCTCAAAAACAACATGAAACTTCTAAAATATCTCAAATAACTCACCTTTTATTTTCATAGGGTAGGCCCAAACTTTCCTAGATGCATCATCTATAAATGTGATGAAGTATGAGGATCCTCCCAATGACTTAATACTTACTGGCCCAAACATATCAAAATGCATAAATTCTAAAAGATCTATTCTTGTTCATGCCCACTTATAATAAATGAAACCCTTTGTTTCCTACCATATATACAATGCTCACAAAGATCAAGATTATAGGACTTAAAACCTGAAAGTAGATATTTGTCAGCAAGGATTTTGAGGTCGTTCTCACTCATGTGACCTAGACGCTTATGCCATAAAATATTTATATTTCTTCTCCTAGAAAAACAACCACATCTTACTTCTCTTCTATTTCTCTTAATGTATACAATGTTCCTGTCTTGGATCCTTTAGCAATGAGAAATGCCCCTCTACTAATTTTCTAGCCACCCTTTCAAAAGATTATGTAACAACCTTCATCATCCAATCATCCTACAGAGATAATACTTATGCACATCTCTATAAAGTGCCTAACCTATTTCAATAAGATATGCTTTCCATCATTTGTCTTGATATGGATATCTTTTGTCTTATTTGAATAAATTATGAACCATTCCGAAGGAAAGGTGATGGTATTGGTGGAAAAAAGGGTAAAGATATAGCATTGGTGGCAATATGGAAAACAAGTTTTAATATGTGCATCAACACTAGCGATTTCAATCATTTTAGTCACTCTTCCAGGAAGACAAATGTTTCTTGTAGAGGGAGTACCTACATCAAAATCACCATTAGTTGAAAGGTTAGGCTATCCAAAGCTTGTAATCGACTCTATTGTAGAAGGTTGAGTTTCAATTGTATCATTGCTTAACAATGTGAAAGAGGATTTCAACATAGTAAGACCTAATGAAGTCTACTATCAATGACAACATCCCTCCTACAAATCATTTCTTGTTTTACTATATCAAACAACATATAGGCTTTCGACACTTTAAAGTAGTCCATCATAATATGTCATGTCCCCTTCCTAGTGATCATGGGACATGGAAGAAGTAACCTAAGTGATTCCTGTAGGCTAGAGTCATTAAAAAGAGAATTAGTTAATTATTTGATGTCCCAAGGGGAAATGATCCGGATTATTTTTGGCATGAAATGAGAGAGGAGATACAATAAAGCAATGTATAGAGATATCTCAGATATCCAATAATATAACATAAATGTATTATATATGCAACCATAAACACAGAGATACAGTATACACAATTTTCTATTAGTGAGCAAAAATGTACAAAGACTGTAAAAATACAGAGTGAAAGACTCGCTAGAATGATGGCAGCTTATCTCTAAAAAGAGACGTGTCCTCTACTCGCATTCGCAAGAAGATGATTTTAAAATGAGGCTCCAAAGGCCTTTCTATCATAAATAAAATCCAAAACCCTAACCCCGGAATATGAAAAGCCAACAGTTTTGTGGACCCCATTTTGGGTAGTTTGGTGTATCAACTTCCCGTGGCATAAATTTGTCATACGATCTTCGTTTGTGGTGCACGATATCTCATTGGAAAGGTATCGTCGAGGAGATTCATTTAGGGGGGCTCAATCAAAGCCTTCATCTATCATTGAGAATCTCGATCCCAAAAAACCTTCATTTAGGCCCTCAAAATGGCCTTGAAAGTTAAAAAGTGCTAAAAATAGTAAATTACCAAAATTGCCAGAAAACTGTTTTGAGCCAGTTCGAAAAGGTGGGTGGCTACCGATATCCACCTGGATCAGGAAAAGTGTATAACCAAAATGACATTAGATAATTGAAAGGGGAAAAAGGGAAAAAGCGCCAAAAGTGACTTAGGGGGAATATGAAAAGTCACTTAAATTTATTAAAAGGTAAAAAGGGTCACAAAAGGGTCGCCAAAGAGTAAAAAGGGGGAAAAGAGGGCATTCTCGACATTCGTGACATTTTCATTTTCCAAAAATGAATTTGAGGAGAGCATTGAGATTTGGAGACTCTTAGGATGAAAACCCTAGGAGGTAATTATAGATTTGCTTCGGTGGTGAGACCATCCACCCTAGTTAGTCATTGAGAGGAGATAATCCAGATCTTCCTATTGTGCTTTATTGTGGTAGATCTCATCTTCTTATGGTGGAGAGTTTTTTACAGTGGCCAGGTTTCTTCCATTACAGTTGAGTTATTATTATCGATAGTGAAGTATTGATTTTGTGTGGGTCGAAACCCCATGAGGAGACCAATTTTGGGATGAAGGAGGGAGAGATAGACTGGTGGGCTGCATTTCTTGATTTTTGGGGTTGATTTTCTTATGGTGAGGTGCCTTTGACAAAGAAGGAACTATTCCTTTTTGAGAAATCGAGTTGTGGACCACTAAAAGGCGATTTTGTTGTGAAAAATGAGTTTTATGACTTATGGGCAGAGTTATATTCATTGTGGATCGATTTCCCTTTGTTTCTCTGGATGAGTTGGTCACTGGGAGACCATACCTCATTATTGGGCCAAGTTATTCCAAAATTGGGTCGAATACTCTGTGTGAGAACATTTATTATTTGGGTTTACATTCATTACAGTTTGGGGGCAAGTTACAGTGGGAAAAAGGATGAATACAAGCTTCCAATGCCTATAGGAATGTCTCTCAGTATTGGGATTTTTATTTATTTGTTTTATGGGTTGAATTACTTGTTGGATTATTGAGAGGGGAGTGAATCAATAATGAGAAATATTATTGCTTTTTGTTACCACAATTTATACTTCAACAATATTCAACAATTTATCTTTACCATTCAACAGATTGTCAGCAATATAATCATAAAAAACATCACATCACAATAGATACATATTACACTATAATTTACATGGAAACCCAAATGGAAGAAAACCACATAACACTTTTCTTATATATTTATCAAAAGAAAAAATTCGTTGGAAGCAGCAACTTCTGATTCTCCAACTGAAATGAGGCTCTAACCCCCTAGTTTCTCAGGCTACAACCTAAAGGAAGCTCAAAATCCCCAATTCTTTGGCTCCAACTAGAAGGAGGATACAACCCCCTATGTTCTTCGTCTACAAGCGGAAGGTGGCTACAACCACCTATCCTTGCCCCGTCCAACTACCCTGAAATATAAATGTAGACCAACTATCACGGACTTCACCATTGTCACTGTCACTATCACTGTCTATGTCTATCTTTGTCACTGTCTCTGTCACTGTCTTTGTCTCTATCACTATCTCTCTCACATCAGCTTGTATATTCTCATCAACCAACTAAACCTATGCCATACCATGCATCAACTGTATGCCAACATATATATTATCTCATGCATCAATCATGAACCAAAGATACATCAATAAGGAATAGTAAATCATGAACTAGAGCATCAACCATGTGTAACCTATACCATATACCATACCATCAACCATATGAAAATATGTACCATGTCATCATTGTAGTATCTCAAAGAACCAATGCATGTCCCTCATGCATATGCCACCATACAACATGAATATGCCTCAACCATGTACAATCAACTCAAAGATATGAACTATAAGAACCATGTCATATATCGAACCAGATATAAGAGTGATCCTCACTCAACTAAGTAACCAAGATATACCATATCCAAATACAAAACCAACCATAACAAGTATGCCTCAAGCATACACCATAGCATGACAATAAATAACCATGAAAACAAGTATACAACCATACCAATACCTATAAAGCTCACATGCAACAGTAAGATGTTGACTTGTAACCTTCCTTTTAGACTCTATGGACCTAGTACTAACATCTACTCAAATTTTCATGAGCTTCCCACATGTATGCGACTTTGTCCTCTATAGCTTGTGTATATATGCCCTTTTCTTCACTACATCCCACGTACATGCACTCCCTTACTGACCTGCAACTCACATATACCTCATAAACTGGGGTTTTGTTGTAACTATGAGATTTCGTCGACCCTTCATTGCTAGCACAAAAAATGATGCTACAACCTTTGGCTGAAATCATGTTCAAAGTGTAGTTTGAGTGTAAACAACCTTTTCCCAAAACATAGTTTGGATTCCTTTGGATTGAAGCAAACACTGTGCCATTTCAACCAAGGTTTAATTCTTTCTTTAAACAACACTATTATGTTGAGGTGTATAAGTTGTGGAGTTCTACTAAGAGATACCATTTTGTGACAAAGTAGCTCTCAAAGACCTTGCTCACATATTTACTTCTATTTTCAATATTAAACATTTCATAAGTCAATGACATTGTTTTTTAATAAATGTCCTCAAATCCTTGAATTTTTCAATGATCTTTATCCTAAAAAAAATTAATTTGTTTGTAACTAATCTAGCTATATATATTTTTTTGTGTACTATAGAATGTGAGAATTTTATGCTAAGAATAAAGTGGGCTAAGAATAAATCCATGCCTGCGGTCCATTTTCTCTCGGAAGGAGCAGTGGTTGTCCCAACTTGGTAGTAGGTCGGTCGAAAAAACAAGCAGGAAACTCATCACAAGTAGATCATTTGATGTAAAAAATGTAAATTCAAACTGTGGTTTCACCATAAAAACATCATTACAAACTCTGGTTTCACTGACTAAATGACTACCACCTCCCTCGCATAACGTCAAATGACAGGTTGCTGATGCAGCTGCTGAACAATTGCTGTCAAATTGTCTACATGAAAAGCGACCAAGAAATTTTCCAAGCGCCCATCACCTCAATCGCCGTCATGAACGCGCTTTGAGGGTAGCAATTTCATAACTAGATAGCCACGGTTTTGACAACTTCAATATTGTCCAACTAAACAGCAAATAAAGAATTTTCCAAGCGCTCATCGCCTCAATCCTTGTCATCAGCGTTCTGGAGAGTACCTCAATCTTTGTCATCAGCGTTGTGGAGGGTAGGAATTTTAAAGTAAACTATCCATAGAATTTGATGGTATTGACCACTCCAATATTATCAATCAAGAAAATTTTCAACCGTCCCTCACCTCAATCTTTGCCATCAGGTCTACCTTCTTCTTGAGAGTAGAAATTTTTGAAGTAAACAGTAGATGGTTTTAACTCCAATATTATCAAATTGAAAAGCAAATTAAGTATGATAAATTCACAATTACATTGTGCATGGTGTGCAAGATACCATTTTATCTTTGGTGGAGGCTTAATTTTAATTTGAACATAATATAGGGTTTTATCCCATTCTTCATTCTTCATTAATGAAAAATTAAAATAATTATATTTTAATTGAAAATAGTGAATTTAATATATATTTTATTAAAAAAGTTAAATAAAATATTACTATTTTTTCACCATATTAAAAATTATTTAACTTGGAAATAAATAAATCTTAAATTAAATAAAAATTAACAATATACATAGTTTATGGAAGCTTCAAGTAACATCTATCACCATAGAATAGAAATTAAGATCAAGGAGAATTAGCCCAAAATGCAAGATTGGTGAAGGGCAGAGCTAGGGTTTGCATGACATCGAAACCCTAAACTTGCATCTTTCAAGCGATTTTTAAGTTGCAGATGCAGGCTACAAACTACCAACACGACTCACTGAAAGATATGGATCCTAAGGTGGTGGTGCAAACCCCCTCATACCGAAATGTAGCTTCCAATGACAAAGCTAGAGACAGAGTCAGGTAGTTGACTTTCAAGCCATCGCCCCATCTCCGTGAGTAAATCCTGCTAAATGAACACATATTGGAAAAGGACATGGAGGTGGAACCATGAACGTCTCATCCAAAGGCATCTCTCACTTGGGAGCCTGGTAAATGCATTCTCCAAGCATCCAAGGCACCAAGAAATGTGATAAATTCCACCAGAGCGGGGGAGCACACTCAGTTCATGAAAGAACATGCCCTCATTGGAAAGTTTATAGGGTTATGGCCCTAGGAAGGAGACCTCATGCACTAGATCAAAACAAGGTGGAACCCTAAAGGGGACTACGAACTCCAACTCAACTCGAAAGGATTCTTCACAATCATCTTTTACAATCTGGAGGACAAGGATCAAGGTTTTGAAAATGGCCCATACTTCTAAAACTTTGCAGGGCTTTTCCTTCGATTATGGACAAACCTCTCTAGCCCATAGAAAGAAGATTTTGTGACCGCGCTAGTCTGGATCCTCCTTTACTCCCTTCCGCAAGAGTTCTAGCTTAAGGAGATTCTCATGGGTATTGGTAATACCATAGGCATATATGTGAAATCCTCATAGGCAAAGAAGCAAAGAAAGTATACCTCCTATGCCCAAATATGTGTATACATGGATATTTCCAAGGATTTGCCAGGCTCGGTCACCATTGAGTATCAGGATGAGGACTGGATTCAGACCATCGACTATGAATACATTCCCTATCTTTGCCGGAAATGTCATGAGCATGTGCATCTCTTTTGAGATTGCCCCCTCAATGCACAAGCTCCATCGATGGGGGAAGGAAAATCGAAATATGGATTTACGCAAGTTAATGGATGTCGAAAACAACCTTTAAAGAAGTCTAGTCAAGAGGGGAATCAAAAAATCCCTACATGTAACTCTTTTGATGTCTTAAATCATCTTCTGGCAGAAGAGAAAATGGAGAATCCTCACAAAAGGAGAAATCAGAACAATGAAAAAGGAAAATCCAAACAGTCTCCAGACTCAGTTATAGAGAAAATAACAGACCCGTGCTCCCATACCTTGCAAAATGAAGAAATGAAAATGGAGGACGGGGGGGACATGACCATGCAATTGGATGACTAAGATCTTGCAGATATAGATTTGGAAATATTAGAGGAAGCCTTCAACAAGAAGGAACTACAATCCATCCTGGTTGAGCGGTTATGGAAAGTCCACAAATCCTTCATTGACTCCACTATAGGAGCCACTTCCAGAATGGGAATAAACTTCGATCCAGGCCCAGATCCCAGACGCACACCTCGATATGGAAAAAGGTGGGGATGAAAATCAACACAACAATTGATAAAAGAGGTAGGTAATTTTATGATCAACTTGGGCCAGATTCAACATCTCATTGAGGATTTCTTCTCACCCCCACTGAACTATTTATGATGAAGATAGTCACATGGAATATAAGAGGACTAAACGAAAGATCCAAATAGAGGATTCTTCATAACAACATACAGGTAGAGGATCCAAACATTATCCTTCTACAGAAAAAAAAATGTGATGGAGAAACAACCGAAGAAATCTTTAACACATGTTGGAGACATTGTAACTTCATCTACAATGACTCCAATGGTGTAGCATGAGGATTAGCTATCCTCTGGAACCCAACCACAATCATCATAGATCAACCATTCTCCACAGTAGGCACCCTCTTTGTGCATTACCGTGCTCTGGGTTCTAGCAAGGAATGAATCCTTACAAATGATTATGGACCCTAAGGTATTCAGAAAAAGACTCATTTCTACATAGTCTCTCCTTCCTGGGTAGGTTGATAGATCAAAAGCGCTGGATTTTAGGAGGAAACTTCAATATCATCCTCACACTTGAAGAAAAAAACATAGGAACAAAGCAGCTGGAGCAAGATAGTGGTAAGTTCCAAGAAATCATTGCTCAACACAATTTAATTGACATAGAAACCATAAATGGCACCTTCACCTGGTCCAACAAAAGATACGCCCCCCATCAAATCTCTTGCAGACTAAACCACTTCGTTATCTTAGAAACTATGATGCTTGAGGGACTTGTGATAGAAGCAAACATCCTCCCAAAATTGGGCTCGAATCACTGGCTAGTTCAACTTTGGATAGATACAATAGTCATGCCAAAATTTAATCCTTTTCGAGTCTTTGAAAAATTATGGTTAAATCATCCAGATTTCCAATAACTCTCCCAATCTTGGTGGCCAAAGGTTGAGATCTCACATGACTCACTAATATACAAATTTCAACAAAGACTGGAGAATTTCAAGATGCAACTTAGAGACTGGAATAAGAATGGTTTTGGGAACATATTTCAAGCTCAAAGAACACTAGAGAAATGCTTAGAAGAAATCCAAAGGAAACCATTTTGCAGGGACGCACAAACATTTTAAGTCGAGAAGAATAAATACTTAAACAACAACTCAAGGAACGAAAAAAATAGGAGCAAATACTCTGGAAACAGAAATACAAAGTACAATGGCTTCAGGAAGGGGAAAGGAATACCAAATTTTTTCATCACTCTATGGTGCACTGACGCTACATTAATTGCATCACAAAGCTCGAAGATTCTCAGGGAAACCCAATCCTTGATCATGAAGGATTAGAAACTAAGCTGGTTAGCTAGTATAAAGAACTCTTATCAGAGCCACCAATTGATAGAACCTCGACCATTAATAGAGTGACACAACATATACTTCCCCTTATCACACCTGAACAAAACCAAGCTTTAATGAGACCAATCACATAGGAAGAAGTGGATCAAGCCATCAAGAAAATGACTTTGAGAAAGGCATGAGGTCCTAATGGATTCACAACAAATTTCTTCTACCACTATTGGAAAATGATTAGAGAAGAGGTATGGAAACTGGTAGAAGAGTCCTGAACTTCAGGGAAAGTCATATCTACTCTCAATTCCACCTTCCTCACACTCATCCCAAAGGTAGATCTAGTCACTCATCGAAAGTAGTTCCATCCCATTGCACTCTGCAATGTAATCTACAACATTATCACCAAAATTATTTCTCTCAGGCTCAAGCCCATTCTTCCTTTTATCATCGCCAATGAGCAGTCAGGGTATGTTGAAGGATTCCAAATCATGGACATCATCATTTTGGTACATGAGGTGATCCACTCGCTCAAATCAACTCATATCCCATGTATGAAAATTAAATTGGATCTCTCAAAATATTTTTATCGACTCAATTGGAAATACATAAACTCCCTCCTTGCAGCCTTTGGCTTCAATAAGGATTGGATGAATTGGATAATGAACTCACTACCTCTTCCTTCTTTTCTATTATGGTTAATGGAGTTCCCTCACAACCTGTCTCTCCTTCCATAGGTATCCATCAAGGGGACCTCTTATCCCCTTTTCTCTTTGTCATCATGGAAGAAGGCCTTGGATGTTATATCAAATCCTTTATCGAGGATGGTACCCTTCAGGGACTTCCTATTCACAACCTTCAACAATTCGCTTCTCACAGTCAATTCGTAGATGACATCATGCTGATGAACACCCCTAGTGATCAATAATACATTAAACTCAATTCTATTCTTTCTAACTTTAGTGATGCATTGGGAACTACCATCAACCTAGAAAGTCCCATCTCTTTTTCTTTAACACTCCTCCTATCATCCAATCCCACATCTCTCAACTTTTGGTGTAATGTCCCCCACCTATTAGAGAGGTATTGAGGAGACTCAATGGCCTGGGCACCCCCACTAGGTCATAGTCTCACACTGAAGGGGGGAAAAGTCAAGAAGTTAAAAGTTATATTTTTAAGTTGACTTAAGAAAGGAAAAGGAA
>JZKD02S1678029.1:466896-481201 GCA_000966675.3 Picea glauca | reverse complement strand
TTGAATATATTGTGATCTCCATGTGTTGATGAATCTTGTATGCACTTAAAAACTCAATAAATTAGTAGTAGTTAGTGATTCCAAGAAAGAATTTGGCTTGGGATCATTACATTTGGTCATCCCCGATAGCTCCCTTTTGTATAATTATATTTGGATTCCCTTATGTGATGCAGCTGCACAAAATATTTATCGAGACAACCTTCTACTCTCAATATGCAATCGCCTAAGTAACTAGACTTTCAAATCCCTCAATCTTACAACTAGACTGGTTCTTATTAAGTTATCCCTTCAAGCTCTCCCTGCCTACCTTTTCTTAGCTCTGGAGTACCTCAATCAGTCATCAAAACCATAAGAAATTTGTAGCGGAACTTCCTTTGTCATTTTCATGATCCAGGCAAAAAGTGGTCTCTTGTTGGATTAGAAAAAATTTGTAAGCCGAAATCTATTGGGGGACTCGGACTAAGAGATCCTGGCAAGATCAACAACATCATGGGAGATAAAATATGGTGGCACTGGCTCAAATATCCAATAGATATCTGGGAAAATATGTGGAAACAAAAATATTCCCCTCACACCAATGAGGAACATCTCATCAGATTTAATGATCAGATCCAAGGCTCCAATATTTTGAATGTTGCTTGGCGCAATCACCCTCTTATTCAAAAGCATGCATTTTGGGACATCCAGAATGGCCAGATGACATTGTTATGCAAAGATTCATGGAAACAATACCTCCATTACACTCTCTGGATGGCTTACATCCTCTACATAGCCATAGGAAAAATTTGGCTCCTCTGAAGGTGGTGGATCTTTGGTTAAATGTCTCTCACCATACTCCCTAGCGAACTTGGAAAAATCTTCCGCAAGATCTCATTATTTTGGAGGATTGTGATATGCAACCTTGGTGTACCATTTCCTTCCAAAGGAAGATTCACATTAGCAATGGTTCGAATATTCTTTGATGGGACTACTCCCCTGTGCATATGTTCACAATGAAAGAATCCCACTTCCTTCACAAGAACTTCCACACTCAACCAAAAGAGCACATCTCGAACATTATATGGAAATCAAAATGTTGGTCGATAATCTCGATTTTTCTCTGTCTTATGGTACAAAATTGAATCCTCACCTTGGACAATCTCATGAAACGAGGATTCATTGGGTCATCGATATGTCAAGAACAAGAGGAAATTATGGAGCACCTCTTCAATCAATTCCCTTTCAATGGGGATATCTGGGATCAAATTGCTCATATTATGAGGAAATCCAACAGAGCTAGAGACAACATTATAGGCACTATAGAAAATTGGGGCACTAATGTTTACCAAAATCCGATCTTGAATAGAATATGGAAACTATTACCAGGTTTCAATGTTTGGAAGATTTGGAAAGAGCGAAATAAGCGCATCTTCCAATCTCAATCTTCTTCACCTTCCTGCAACTGGTCAAGAATTATCAACCATATACATGAAACCATTCGCTCCATCTAGTGTTCTATCCAAGGAATATCTTTCATGTAATCCCCAAGAGAGCACTATTCTCTCAAATTGGAAGCTAAATTTCTCTTGCACTTCTTCCAATGCTCCTCTTCATTCTGGTTCTCCAACCTGTAGCCCTACCTCATGGCTTGGTCCCCCTCCAAGCTTCGTTAAACTCAATTTTTATGGGACCTTGAAGGGAAATCCTAGTCTGGTAGGTTATGGTGTTGTTCTCCGAGATTGCATAGGGAATATTATCCACATCTTGGCTAGACACTTGAGCCATGACACCAATAATTTTGTGGAACTATGGGGATTAATAAAAGGAATACAACTTGCCACCATTCAAAACATAAATTAACTAATCATTGAAGGGGATTCCCAAGTGATCATATTTCTAGCAACCAAAATCATCAATGGGTTTGATCCAGTGAAAGTCTCCACAAGAGAATCCCCTATCATGTGCGGTGAGAAGCGAATAAGGTTGCAGACATATTATCCAATGAACGAGTCTCCTCCCAAGATGAGGATATCCTAATAGACGGAAAAAATATCCTAGCACCCCCGTTTTTACTTCAATGCTTGGAGATTGCACACAAAGATTATCCTCCCCTGGATGGGGTGACAACTGGACACCATGCAAATTGTATTATGACCCAAGGCCTTAAAAATGATAAGAAATCAATAAAATGTAGTCCACTTCAAGGAGGAAACCTCCTTTATAGTATATAAACTTCAGAACACAATATGAGATGAGATAATATGATCCTAATACTAGATATCCTTGATATATATATAGGAGACAAGGGATTACAATTACAATGAAAGGGTGCAAAGAAGGGTTCTAGCCGACCTACTAGAAATGTAATAATTCAATATCTAGGGCATAATAAGGGGTTTCATACATATCATGGAAGTTTTTCTAGGGAATAACATGCACGTACCCTTCAAACAAGTATTTTCCTCAACACTTGTCTAACCACGGATGCTTTTGAATGAAGAACTCATCTTCCCATGTCGCCTCTTCCACTAGTAGGTTCTTCCATTTGACAAGGTATTATGTAATTGATCAATTTCTCAGCTACTTAATCGTCGTTTCAAGGATTTTTTCTAGCTCTAGTATGATTTTCCCTTCTTCATTAAGCTCTAGTAAACTTGTTTGGACTAGGATCTTGTTGTTAATGACCTTTTTTATGAAAGGAACATGGAATACTATATGTACACGTGAAGATGGAGGAAGCTCTAATTTGTAATCCATACTTCCAATCCATTGCAAAACCTTATAGGGGCCATAATATTTGGGTTCTAGTTTATTGTCCTTATTTTGTTTCTTTAGGGACATTTTTTTGTATGGTTGTATCCTTAGAGATACCCAATCCCCCACCTCAAATTCCCTTTCCCTGTGATGTTGATATGCTTGTTGTTTCATCCTATTTTGTTCCATAACCAAGTTTTCCTTCAACAATTTTAGGACCTGTTGTTGGTTCCCTATGTGTTCCTCCACTGCTTGAACCTTTGTATTCCCTTTCAAGGGTGATGTAATGGATGGAGGATGATATCCATAAAGTGCCAGAAATGGGGACATTTTTTATGAAGTATGGAAGAATGTGTCGTACCACCATTCTGCTAAGGGAAACCACTTGACCCATTGTGTCTATTTATCAGATGCAAAGTGTTAGCGCCAATTCTTGCAAGGGGGTGTTTCTCTCCGATTTCAGGCCCTTGGTGTAAATGCGTAGAAATGGGGTTTAAAAACCCATCAAATGTGTTTTATTCAAAGGCCCCAGTCATGAGCGCCAAGCGCAACACACAGAAGAAGTCCATTTTAACCTTAAAATCAAGCGAGTGAGCATTTTGTTTTCAACGGCGAGGATCCATAGATGGAGCAGATTGACGGTCATCGGGTAAGCTTGAGTCTCGGAGTTTCACAAGGTTTAGCGCATGGGCTGATCTCTTATGGCCAAAGTCACGAAATGATCATGGTCATCCGATCCAGTCGGGACACATGGCACCTGATCAAGCTTGGTCGCAATTTCAGCTACCGGGACTTCGAAATACAAGGGTCAACTCCCTTGCATTAGGAATCACAGAAATGTGAAATGATTAGCCGTTTCAGAATTTTGGCTACTGGGACTTCAAAATACATGGGGTCTCTCATCCATTGCATTGGGAAACTCTGAAACGCAAAATGTTTAACCGTTTCGGCATTTCGGCTACCGGGACTTCAAAAGACATGAATTTGCTCTTCCACTGCATCTGGAAACTCTGAAACGCGAAATGATTAGAGCGCCTTGGAAGATAGGCACAGGGTCACGGCCCGTGGTCACTTGGGGTGATAGAAAGAGCTGCACAAAGGGCCAAAGCGTCGGGTTTAGCTGTAGGAGGCATCGCTGCATTCTCCAGGTGCCAATTCAACTCGGCCTCGATCTTGATCCCTGCTAGAGGTAAATAAAGATAGGACGAGGTGGTTGAAACCTTGCCTCACTCCTTAAATGTAAGACATGGAGGTTCTGGCAGGTAGTCTGCCCAAGATCGTCCTATGTGCAGGTTTTCCTAAAGAAGCCATGCCTATCTGATGTCCTCATCTAACCAGAGGAGCCTGCACACGCTAATTTGGACTTTAATGTCTCAGCTACCTTCCAGCTACCAAGGTGGCGAATTGCTCTAAGTATATATACTCAGTTTTTGTATTTGTGTGGGGATGGATGGTAGAGCAGAGCTCCCGACTGTAATGTTTTAATGAAGCACTAGTTTTCCTGGTTATGTATTTGCATATGAAATTTCCTTGTTTAATGTAAGGCATCTCTCTTTTTCATATGGTTTCAATCTCATACTGAAAGGGTTCATGATTGATTGATTCACATGAATCGTCATGACTGTGTTATGGTAAAGGATTTATTATAACGTTGTTATGTTCTTTTAGTGTTTTTTCTTTTGAATATAAGAAGTTCTTGTGTTCAAAGTTTTATTCTACAGGCTGTTAGAAGCTCAATGCCTACAGCAGGCCTTCGCATTTCCTCACAGAATTATTCCTCCTACTCATCCTTATTACAACTTACTGCCTGAAGTTGAACCAAGACCTCATCTTCTGGTACATGCCTGGCCTAGTTTTTGAGTTAGAACGATATTGTTATGAGTTTACTTCCATTCATAACCCTTTATCAACAAATAGTGACATAAATTGATGGGCTTCAGGCTTACTCCTGCTGCAATCCAAGAGTGACTTCTGACGCCAATATTTCCAGTGCCATTGTCGGGGATGAAGTTGAAATTTTTCCCTGGGATCGAACGACATCGAGCCTCTGATTCTAAAGGTGCATCAGGCATCAGAGCCCTACAAGATTGCTACTGTGCACCTGGTGACTCCATTGTGATGACTCCACTATGGCGAACCTTCTATTTTAGTTGTGTCTTATAGAGGTAGACACACGCGGTCCGATTCACAGCTACCTCTAGCTACAGCTGAAGTTGATCCGGAGGTGATTATCAGAAAAGGAAAGGCCTCTGAAGGAGAAACTTCCACTGCTGAACTAGGTAATTTTCCATCTCCTTCTGTAAAAACTCCATTTTCTTCTTCTCAGCTTCCTAGCAGACCTTTTTCTTAAGTTTCCCATTTCCTAAATTTCGGAAGTGTTCCTACTGAGTTTTCCCCTCCTGGTCTGGGATTGGAGGGAGAAATCCTTGTCACTTCCCTCTCCCCTTCAGTTGTACCTTGGCTTAGACCCAGGACCACAGAAGATTTCCCCACCCCTAGATTTACCACCCCTCCTCTTATTATTGTTGTTTCCACTGCATAGAGAGAAGCATCTACTGACTCAAGCCCCTTAGCCTTCTTTCTGAATCCCCCATTGTTCCCCCTTCCACCTGGAAGCTCATTTCCAGTATCCCTTGTTCGAGATTCTTCTCCTCCGAGTTCTCCTCCACCTAATATTCCTATGGCAAGAGAAAATCCCTCCATGACCAGAATTGAGGCTATAATAGCTGCTAGGTATGCTCCCCTTTTGTTACCTCAGCCTCTCAATGCCCTTCCAGCAAATGGATACCTTAAGCAGCTGCCCAAGTTTATAGGCGAAGGGGACATAGCTGCAGAAGAACACCTTGAATCCTTTTACAGTTTTATAGATGATCATGTTATCATGCATGCAGACGTATGGATGAGGATTTTCGTCCTTAGCCTTGAAGGCAAGGCTAGAAAGTGGTTTAGGGCCCTACCTCCCAGATCTATCGATGGGATTGAGGCTTTGGATAATACCTTTTTGAGACAGTGGGGAGACAAAAAAGACTTCATGTATTACATGATAGAATTTGGGTTTTTGAAGAGAAAGGAAGGAGAGTCTATCTCTGACTTCTCCAAGAGATTCAATAAAATGTACAATAAGATCCCCGCTGAGATAAAGGCCTCGGAAGCCTCTTCTAAAATCACTTATGCTAGCACTTTTGATCTCGATTTTTTCCTCCTGTTGAGGGAAAGGAGAGCAACTACTCTCGCTCACATGCAGGATGCAGTCGTGGAAGTGGAATCTAACATATTGGTTGTTGACCGACTCAGGAATAAGGTTGATAAAGACATATCCAGGAAGAGACCTAAATCCTCCTCATCCAATTCCTCTCCCCTTCCCCTTCAGATGGATGAGGCAACTAAAGTGATAAAATCTCTTTCAGCTAGAATGGAAAGGTGGGAGTTAGAAGGGAAGCCCATGTACAAAAATCCCCAAAATACTGATAGAAAAGGCTTCAAGAGGCCTAGAAACAATGTGCCATAGGCTTTGCCAAGGGAACAAAGGAGAAAAGACAGAGATGATCAGAGGATTCAAACCCCTCTCCAAAATAACCTAGTTTCTCATGAGGAAGGAGAGGAGATAGATGAGCTCAACCCTGAAATTCACTGTATTGAAGATACTTCCCCTTTTCCCCATTTGACTCAATTTTCATATGAATAATCCCTTATGAACATTCAAATCAATGAGTTGCGTAAAGGGGAAAAGGCCAACAACACTCCTAACAGATATCATCTCGGGTCAAAGAAGAAAGAAGGGAATTTTGATAGCCATGATCAGCCCCTCATAGCGGAAAGGCCTGCTAAACCTGCAACAACCACTACTAAAGAAAAGAAAACTCAGAATACTTTTCCAACAACCAAAGAACCCATCTTTGAGGTAAGGGAAGATCCTAAGCCTCTTTCCTCCTTCAGTTTTGAGCACAAAATTCAAAAGATTAGAATTCTCGTACCCCTCTCAGAACTAGTTAAAAATGAAGATTTCAAAAGGTCCCTCTCCAAACTACTACAACCTGAGTCCCCCAGCCTTCCACGGACTCAATAAATCTTCAAGATGAAAAGCCAATAGTCGTCCTAGGTCCCATGGTAGAAGACAGAGATGATTCATCCCCTCCCTTCTACACATCCCTGAACATACATGATAAGGTGTTGCATAATTGCCTCATGGATTCAGGAGCTTCCCACAACCTTATGCCCAAAATAGTCATGGAAGAATTAGGACTGGAAGTGACAAAGGATTATCACGATTTGTACTCTGTTGATTCAAGGAGGGTGCAATACCTTGGAGTCATCAAAGACTTGGTGGTCTCTTTATTTCATCTTCCAATGAAGAGTGTGGTCATGGACATTGTAGTAGTTGATGTTCCCCCCAAGTTCGACATGTTGTTGTCAAGATCTTGGATTAAAAAACTTGGAGGAACATTACAGATGGATCTCACATATGCCACCATTCCAGTATTTGGAGGGGAACACAGGAGGTTGCACAGAGAAGCTCAGCTGGCCTACATTGTTAGTGATGAAGCAGACCCCACCAATCATCCTATCTTTGCACTTGACACTGATTTGGGGTCTAGTTTATTGCAGCTCACTGATACTCCTGAAGCCCCTTTTCAAATCAGAAAAAAAAAACCCATATTTAATCACGAGATACCTCCTCCAACCACCTCTATTTGGAAGATGTTCTTTGATGGAGCTTCTTCTAGTGAAGGCGCTGGCACTGGAGTGGTTTTTGTGTCGCCTTGTCAGGAAGCCATATCCCTGTCATACAAGCTAGAATTTGAAGCTACCAATAATGTGGCAGAATATGAAGCTCTTGTTCTGGGTTTAAGGGCTGCAAAAGAAATGGGAATCGAGGAGGTAACAGTGTTCGGAGATGCTGAGTTGATAATCCAGCAAGTCAGAAATGCTTATCAGGCTAAGCATCCTTATCTCAGGAGTTATAAAAATGAGGCGTGGTACCTAATTGATAATTTCTTCTCAGCTTTCAACATTTCTTATATTCCAAGAGAGGAAAAACCTTTGGACTATTCCTTAGCGGTATCAACTAGTCTATTTAGGATCCCTCTGCCACCTACGATCAAATATTATGTTGAGATAAGATATAGGCCATCTGTTCCGGACAATATCGAGCATTGAAAGGTATTCGAAAATGATCTTGAAATAAAAAAAATTCTTCAGTCTGTCGATGAATTTTCTGCATTGCACATTGATCAGGATCCTAATCTCGAAAGTCACCCTCACCCTAAGGTATTTTTAAATAAAATTGATAATCACCATATTATTCATCTTCCTAGAAATCATATTCCGAAGGGATTAGTCCCTTTAGAAAGACTGTTCGATGGGAATCATGTGGCAATAAAGGGTAGGTTTTCAAATGGAGATGTTGATACAGCGGAGTGCAACATCAGCACACAGGAGGAGCCTAAGTTCATCAAGGTGTCAAGCAGTTTGACCAAAGAGTAGAGGGCCAAATATACCAAGTTATTAAGAGAATTCATTGATGTGTTTGCATGGACCTATGAAGACCTCAAGACATATGACACATCTGTCATTGAACACAGGATCCCACTGAAGGAAGATGCTAAGCCATTTAGGCAGAATCTAAGACAGATAAATCCCATGTTGTTGCCTATCATGGAGAGAGAAGTAAAGAAGTTGTTAGATGCCCAAATCATTGTCCCCTTGAGATATTCTGAGTGGGTGGCCAATTTGGTCCCGGTGAGGAAGAAAAGTGGAGAAATCAGGCTCTATGTTGATTTCAGGAACCTGAACAAGAGCTCAAAGAAAGACAACTATCCCTTGCCCCACATGGAAAACATATTGCAGAGGGTAACTGGTGCATATAGGATATCCATGATTGATGGTTTGTCTGGGTATAATTTGTTATCATTCATGCCTGAGGATAGAGAAAAAACAACCTTCACCACTCCTTGGGTCACACTCATGTATGCCAGAATCCCTTTTGGATTAATGAATGCGGGAGCAACATTTCAGTGAGCCATGGACATAGCCTTCATCGGGGAAAAATATCAGTTTGTGGTGATCTATCTGGATGACATCACAGTCTTTTCTAGGTCTGATATAGAGCATTGTTGTCACTTGAGGAAAGTTTTCTTGAAATGCCGGAGGTTTGGCCTTTCCTTAAATCCCAAGAAATCTTTGTTTTCTATGGAGGAGGGGAAGTTGTTAGGCCATATAGTATCAGCAGAGGGAGTGAGAATTGATCCCAGCAGGGTAGAGGCAATTCAGACACTGTCATTTCCTAGGTCTAGAAAGGAAGTTCGGGTTTTTTTAGGGAAGATTAACTTTCTAAGGAGGTTTGTCTCAAATTTTGCTTAGTTGGTGAAACACATCACAACCATGCTCAGAAAGGGAAATGAAGTAAAATGGACTGTTGAACCCAGGGAATCTTTTGTCCAAATAAAAAAGGCATTAACTGAGGCACTTGTGCTGATCAGTCTTGATTATTCCAAGGATTTCCTAGTTTTTTCTTTTGCTTCTTTTGATATAGTAGCAACAGTCTTATTGTAGAAAAATGAGGAAGGGCGAGAGCAACCCATTTCCTTCTTATGTAAGGCATTAAGAGATGCAGAAATTAGGTATGAGATCATGGAGAAGCAGGCCTATGCCTTGGTGAAAGCTCTCAAAGATTTCAGAGTCTATGTCTTCCACTCAAGAGTGACTGCATATGCTCCTTCAGCCTCTATGAAAGACATCCTTATACAGCCTGACATAGATGGGAGAAGAGGTAAATGGATTTCCAAGATCCTTGAATTTGACCTGGAGATAAAGCCCACCAAGTTGGTTAAAGGGAAGGGTTTATCCAAGTTGTTGGCTGAATCCAATTGCAAGGCCTTGGGAGTTAGCTTCATCAATGCTTGCTTAGAAAATCAGCAAGCTGAGCCGTCCAGCAAAAGCTCTCAGGGTGGCCTATCACTAGCAGAATGCACCTGGTACAAAGACATTTTGTACTTTCTGCAAGAGTTGAAGCCTCCTGATGGAATGGGAAAAATCAAGGCAAGAGATTTAAAGGTCAAGGCAGTCAGATATGGCCTTATTGACCAAGTCTTGTATTGGAGAGACCCTCTAGGGGTGTTTCTGAGGTGTCTGAACCCACAGGAAGCCCAGGAAGTTATGTTTTATTTCCATAGAGGCCTTTGTGGAGGGCATCATTTCTGGAAGACCACAACTCACAAAATTCTTAGGGCTGGGTACTACTGGCCCACCTTATTCACTGATGCTTGCAGAGAAGTCAGAGCTTGCATCAAATGCCAAAGGTTCTCAAGAAAGCAGCAGCTCAAATCTCTACCACTAAAGCTTGTAATAGCTTCAACACTAGCGATCAAAATTCAACACGTCACATTCCGTCAGAGGGGTTACAGCACGTCTTACAAGGGTTATTAAATAATTCAATGTAAAAAAAAATTAATTTCAATTTTTAAAAATTATTTCGGAAATGTTAAAAAAAACCTAAAATTTCCTAGGAAGGTTAATATTTTAAATTGCCAGTCATTAAAATTTGCATGTTACGGTTTACCAATTAAAAATTTGTTGGTTAAGGTTTACCAATTAACACTCCACTCACATTAAAATTTGCCTGTTACCAATTAACACTCCACTCAGCATTGGCCAGTGGTGTACACTGTACACTGTAAAGGTAGATAAATGTTGCTTCGTGCGAAATTGCGGTAACATTGAAGTTTGAACAAGTTCCCTTCGAGAATCGAACTATAACACTGGTGTGTTTTCACCGAATTTTCCGGAGAAGATGGATATGGAGGAAGAAAAAGATGTCAAGTCCACATTACTAGCCTTGCCCGCTACTGCTGTCTGCGACCTCCTGTGGATTGGGGTAAGGAACCCGAGCTCTTTACTTTATTTACTACTATATATGCGTATATGTTTTTCAAGCTTTTGCAGCTGCTAACAAATTAAGCAGTTTCTCCAAGTCTGATATACAATTGAAAAAGTTTTTGAAATAACGTATAGTAGCACCATAATCTTGCACAACATTTGCAAAAGACACCCAACTGTTAATTACTGTAGTAGTTTCATGCCTTGGAAGCTCTTAGTTATGTTAGCACTACAGAGGTATTGGGTAATTATCCAGGGTTTTTCTCTGGCTGGTAGTTGCAACCAACTAATGCATTATAGGTAGTTGGGAGTCATCAATAGGACCACAGATGGTGTTATAAACATTTTTATCCATATCTTTTATGTGATTTAATCTTGGGTCCTATCATAAAGCAATGTTGAGTTAATAAAATACTAGTAGATTTTCCATACCTGAAAATTTTTCCCTTGAATTATCAAACGGACGGATGACAGAGGGCCACTCCACAACATGCAATTAATCTGTCCTCTGTTATTGGTGACGATGGGGCAAACTGAAAATTTCCACCGAAGGGCATGACCCTGTATGGAGGATTTGAAGCTTGAGATGGTGGTGGGAGTAACCCTACTTAATAAAATGCTCTTCAATTGAACTACAACAAGTGTATAAGCCTTGCCATTAGATGAAGATAAAGCAGTGCAGGTGAGGAATCCAGATTGCCTAGTCGTGCAAACCAGTAAAGCCAGAGAGCCCAAATGCTATGCTAAAAGCTACCACTTATATAGTAATTAGGTTGGGTTATGTCTGTAACTGGGAAATATGTCGAGAATTCATCGACGGTTGGAAAACGTGTAATAAAATTTGGAGTCGATAGGGTAATGTGGGTGCCATGATACACAACCTTGTCACTGTGAATCCCACCGATAGCGTAGTATTGTTGTATTTATGTGTTTGTGTAGAGAATTGTAAGCTGTAACAGACATCGGTTGAGGTTGGCGATTTGGTGGCTTTCGGCTCTTCTGAGCTAGATCTCTTCATGCTTTCTTCTCCACATTCAACTCTTGCCTCATACTTTTCATATACGAGCTGGGTTTTATTAAATTCCTAGACTCTTCTCTAATTATTGTTCATATTCAAGCCTTATGCATTCAAACTTGTTGTATATATAGATCATATAAGCATTAGAGAGGCTTCAGGCAAAGGAATCAGAGTTTGAAACCCTAGGGTGTTTGTATTGGGTTTTCTCTGAGAATTTGAAGTGGCGGATTTTGTTCAAGTTTCTTTAGTCATGGGATTCTCTATACCAAGATTGTTGTTTCATGTAGCAATTATGTTGTATTATATAAATACTACCATGTGTTGGGCTCTTCATTTTGTTGGGCTACATGACTCTGGAGAACCAAACAAATCTTCCTGGTGAGATTTCCCTGACATCAATTCCTCTTCTATTCCTTCGATCTCTGTCGATACGATTAGAGACAACTTGCCTGTCGTTACATTCGGGAATCTTGCAGAGAGATTTTGTGAGTCGATAGGGGATGATCTCATGTGTGTTGTATGTTTGAACTCGTTCGAGGAAGAGGAGCATATCAGAGAATTGTGTAATTGCCATCATATATTTCACAGGAATTGTCTGGATAAGTGGCTTGATCATCATCAAACGACGTGCCCTCTCTACAAATCTTTCCTTATGCCGCAGAGAATACTCGATACAAAGGTGAGTAAATCATGGGTTGTCGATCGGATCGCTTATATCTTCGGTGAGGATTTAGTGATTTAGTCATTCAAGGCAAAAACCGAATTGTGTATGATGTATATGTTAAAATAGATAAAAATTTATAGACTGATTTGTCCATAACGGGATATTATGGTAGCAGTCTGTGGTGGATTTAAGTGGGGTCAGTGTATGATTTGAGGTTTAGGGAAGTTTCCAGGATAACAAGAATTATAGCTATAAAAACTATCATTAGATCTGCAGTGATACTTGAAGTTACAATAATTATAGAGTCAACAACCACTCGCCAATTTTGACATGACATCACCTACTTATCATCCGTCTTCATGATGCATAGAAACTTCCATTAAGATCCTGTTCAGTATCGTCAGAGTACCTACTCCTAGAGGTTTAAAACTTATTGTGTATTTATCCATGAAGACCTTTCATCCTCCTCCTCCTCCTCCTCCTCCTCCTCCTCCTCTTTCCTCTTATAAAAATCAAGTCAAAGTGGTAAACCCCTATTGTTTCTTTCAATAAATTAGATCTTCTGATCCATTTGAAACGGTGAGGCTGGAACGTCAATGGAAAACAGTAATCATTATGAGTTGTTCACACTCCCATGACTACAGAAACGCTCGATGGCCCTTTTTAATGACAATATATGGCGTGCACATGGTGCACTATTAGAATAAAGAAGAAATCTCCCAAGTCCTTTGTCTCATTGAGCAAGTCTATCAGTGTCAGTCCGTGATCGCAACAAAACAGAAGTAGTTGTTGAATCTCTTCACTGCTTTAATTTTCAATGGCACCGTCCTTATCTACTCTCCTTTAACTTTGGAAGCTTCCAGCGTCCTAACTCAATGTACAGTTGTTTGTACCATCCAATTCGTCTCATAGCAGAGAATTTGTTCATGGTCAAATATTATTAGTAAGGAAAACCTAGAATTAGGTTAAATGTTATTGGTAAAGTTTACCTGATCTAGTTATAGTTTGGTCAAATGTTATTTGTAAATTTTTCTTTGATTCAGTTGGAGTTTTGATGCTAAATGTTTCTTTGATTTGATTGGAGTTTTGAATTTTTTAAACCTTTAGAAGAAGATATATTATTGGTAAAAGGTGTTAGTATTTGGTTGTTTTTTTTTTTTTTTTTTTTTTTTTAATTCAGTTGGAGTTTTGAACTTCTAGATACCTTTTTAAAATGGGCTAAAACCTTACTTATTGTAGGTATGATTAATATCCCCAAATTCCAGACACTCCTTGAAAGTCAATGACTACTAAATAGTTTCAATGAATACTTATTAAATTATGTTGCTGATGGCTACAATTGAAATTTTTTTGAGCAGTTTGAACTTCCCTGTATACCTGTATAGAGTAAAGGCCTTGTCCATCCCAAACACTATTCATTTATTTTTGTATCAGTCAAAAGATTTAATTGCTTCCCATTATGTAATTTTCAAACTTATTGTTATGATGTAGACTTTTAAACAGTCCTTCATTCTGAATCTTACTTCAATTTTGGCAGTGAAAGAAAAACATGTTTGGATTAATGTTACTCATTGTAAAGAGACATACAAATGATTTTATTCCCATTTAATTTGTATTTTTATATTCCCTATTTTTTTATTGTGTATAGGTATAAATTATTGAAAAATGTCACCTATGGGTCGTCCTAAAAAGGATAAAAAACAATGTTCAATAGCTGATGCATTTGGTATTCCTCAATGCTCTAATCAACCATGAAACTCTGAAAATGGGGTATATGATCATCCATTTGAAGGCCACGAATCAGATAGTGAAAAACTTCTTGAAGAGGAACCAACATCCAAGAGGCCCAAAAGATCATTCAAGTCCAACTAGAAGACAAGATTCCCATGGGCTTATGCCATAAAAGATTGTAATGGCATTGAAAGGATAAAGTGTTCATGGTGTGTAAAATTTAAAAGGGAAACTCCATTTGCTAAAGATGGAAGTACGACCCTTCAAGTTAGTGGTCTAAACAT
>JZKD02S1678029.1:435816-466846 GCA_000966675.3 Picea glauca | reverse complement strand
TGAAAATGTGTATTTTGTCGCCATACATGATTTACCTTTAGAAGTGTATAAGTCAATATGTGACTTGAATAGGTATAAAAACACTCCTCACATGCCTCTAACAGATTAATATTCATCATATACAAATACAACATCTAGAAAAGAGTTTCTACAAGTTGCTAAGGAGGTATATTGGAAAAAGTTAAAAGATGATATTTTTAACAGCCCATTTTACTCAATTTCAGTTGATGAAAGCACTGATCGGACTATGGTGCAACATTTAATCATTTATATTACATATTTAACAAATGAAGGAAGAGGCCAATGTGTTACAAAATTCATATCCTTACTTCAAATTAGGGATGGAACATCACAATCTATGTATGACGTTGTGACATCTCTTTTAGCACAAATGGATCTATCCTTGATAAAGTTGGTTGGATTTGGATCTGATGGAGCTTCATTCATGAGGGGAATTCGTGAAGGTTTATATAATAAGCTTCGTCGACATGCTCCTCATTTATTAGATATACACTGCGTAGCTCATTGGGAAGCATTAGCAGCAAATGATGCTTCATCTTATTTTGTAGAGTTACAAGCTATTGATAAGTTTGCAAACAAGGTTTATGCATGGCCAGGGAAATCTACTAAAAGACATGCAGAATTAAAAGAGTTAATGGAGTCATTTCAAATCACAAGGCTAGAGGTGTTATAAATTCATCACATTAGATGGCTTTCTAGAGGAAAAGTCATGGAAAGACTCATTAAGCTCATGCCAGCTTTGTTAAAAGATTGGCAGTTAGGGGAGAAAAAAATGTATGACCTAGCCACAATATTTCAAGTTCAATTTTGCATCCATTTACTTGCAGATGTGTTTATTGAGTTGAATAAGATGAATCAAAAGTTCCAAGAAGATCATGTTGACATTACATCTATTGGAACTACTTTGGATATCACTATTAGCTTGCTTCATAGGCTATTTCTAAGAGGCATATTTGGGGTTGGTGCCATGCACATATCATCTTTTTTAAGTAAAACACAACAAGTAACTCTTGCGTTTGTAGATTGCACAAGTATGGTACATGTACATGCATTGAGATTTGAGAGTTTGCCAAAGTCAGAAAAACCGGGGACACTAGATGATTGCATTATGTTGGGAAAAAGTTTTGTAAAGAAATTGATTGACTCTCTAAATGCAAGGTTCACAGATTTGCCTATATTTAATGCTGCTAAGTTGTTTAGTCCTCGTAATTATTATGAGGATATGGATGATAGAGACTCTCAAACAAGAAGATGGCTAACATGTTTATGTGAGAAATTTAGTGTTGGGGACTCACCTATTGTGGATAGTGCTAGATGTTTGGGTGAAATGGACAAATTTGTGTGTACTATGTATAGATCATACCCTAAAAAGCATATGTTTGGAGCATGGGATCTATGTGGAGGTGAAACTGAATGGTTTGAAGGATTTCTATGTTTGATGCAGCTATGGCAATCTATTCTTGTTATTCCATCTAGCACAACAGTATGTGAAAGAGGCTTCTCCAAATTAAATCGAATAAAAAATGATGATAGATCAAGACTTTCTTTAGAAACATTGGATATATTAATGTTTCTCTCTCTCACTGCACCTCATGCTCTAAACGAGGTAGATTGGAACACTATTTATGAAGAATGGAATTAGATGAAAGCTTGAAAGCCTCTTCCACTAGGAAAATAGATTCATATCTATAATGATCGAAGATCTGGTAATTTTGAAGAATGTGAATGTAAGTTTCAATATTTATTATTAGCATTGGCTTATCTTACATAACACTTGGAAAAACCAATCCTCATTTATTTGAAGTTTTTTGTTGTAATTTCTTTCAGTAATAGAGTACTGTGATATTATGTTGGAGACTGTGCTTGATGTCCTGAATTTCCAAATTGCAAATTTATGTAGAATAATTCCTAGTTATCTATTGTTTGAATCACTTCACAGAATGCAATGTTTGTACTTCTGAATTTACCGAATATTTTCTTAGTAGATACATATATGAAGTTTTGACAAAGGTTTATGGACTTCAGTTTGTGACTGTAGGTTGTAATTCTTTTAGTGCAGTTCTGAATTATAAATTAACAAATTAACAAACATCCTCAATGTGTCTTTGCAGATGGACATTTCCAAAAGACATGCTCAACCATTTCATCCCTATCATAAAGCATGTAGAGATCTGGTAGTTTTGAAGAATGTGAATGTAAGTTTCAATCATTATTTTTATCAGTTTATTACCTTACAAAACACTTGGCAGAACCACTCCTCATTTATTTGAATTTTTTTGTTGTAATTTCTTTCAGTAATAGAGTACTGTAATAATTTGTTGGAGATTGTGCTTGTTGTCCTGAATTTCCAGACTATAGATTTATGTAGAATAATTCCTAGTTATTTGTTGCTTGAATTAGCTCATAGAATGTAATCTTTGTACTCTTGAATTTACTGAATATTCTTTTAGTAGATAAAGATTTAAAGTGTTGACAGAGGTTTCTAGAATTCAGTTTGTGGTTGTAGGTTGTAATTCTTTGAGTGCAGATCTAAACCATGAATTAACATGATCTAGTAATCTAGTCTATTTTGCAATTGATTACCCTTATGATCATAGTTAACATCATATCAATGGTTATACTAGTATCAATAAACAAGAGGTATTACTCCGAATATGTTTGAGGTATTACTCTGAATATTGCACCAGCTACTTCTTTTGTAATGAGATTTTCTCAAACATATTGAATTTAATCATTGCAGGATATTGTGCAAGGCTAGGTTGCAAGGAGCAGGTGGCAGTTAATTTCCAAAAGGAACAACTTTTTGGGGTTTATCGTTAATTTCCAAAAAAAAATTGGACATACATGTATTACATAGTAGCCTTTTTAGGGTGGCAGTTAATTTCCAATTTTTTTTTTGACTAATGTATTACATAATAACCTTTTTGGGGTTATGTTGGTTTAAGGACATGAGTTGGGGATAAATGAAATATGATGGATAAAAACACTCAAGTAAAAACTTTGTTTTGTGGACAAAATGTATTATTTCAGTTTTAAAAGAATTAATACAATTTACAAATTTTGTTTCTCTATGAATTTACATTTTCAAATTTGACTAAATATCTATTTGATGTTGTTATAATTGTAATATTTTCCAGCTAGTTAGCCATTTAGCTTGTACTAATTATTTTATTAGAAATAAATTTGATTAAAAATGTAATATTTTATTTAACATGTTTTTTTATGAATTGTGAACTTAATTTATTATTGTCAATTTAAATGCAATTTTTCTATGAACTTTTCATTCTAGAAGGGTTGCATGATTATATACCCTTCTCATAGAAATTAGAACCTGCCCTTCAAATTTGATCGATGTTCAGCACCCTTTCAACAGTGGGGGTTGGACTTCATTAGAGAAATTCATCCTCCTTCAAGTGGCCAGCACAGATGGATCTTGACTGCAACAGACTATTTCACCAAGTGGATAGAAGCCGCCCCCACCAAGAGTGCTTCACACAAGGTAATTATCAACTTCTTGGAGGATATCATAGCCAAATTTGGTTGTCCCAATAGAATTGCCACTGATAATGTTGCTTCTTTCAAGTCTGAGCCTCTGGTTAAGTTCTGTGAGCAGTTCGAGATTTCACTAATTCACTCCACTCCCTATTATCCTCAAGGAAATGGACTGGAAGAATCTTCCAATAAAAGTCTAATCAAACTCATTAAAAGATTATTGGAAGACAATAAGAGGGCATGGGATTCAAAGCTCAAATTCTCTCTATGGGCCGATCGAGTGACAACAAATAAGTCCCTGGGCACCTCACCTTTTCAACTTGTTTATGGGATGGAGGTTGTGTTTCCCACTCAGCTCTCTTTACCTGTAGCGAAATTCTTTCAAGATCATGAAGGAGAACCAGACCATATGGTTAGAAGAATTCATCAAATGAGAAACATTGTACTTCTCATGAGTGGGAAGGAACTTCTTAGTGAGGTTAAGAAGAAGGAAGACACACAATTCATTGTGGTCAGGAAGCCCAAAATTGTTTTGACCAGTACGAGAATAGATGATTTACCGGAAGAAATCCAGGAGTTGCTATAAGAGTTTGTTGATATAGTAGTGGATGAACTACCTTGTTCGTTGCCACCTATCAGGAGTATAAGTCATCATATCGATCTTATACCTGGAGCCAGTTTGCTGAACAAAGCAGCGTATCGGTTGATGCCGCAGGAAAATGAAGAAGTTCAGAGACAGATCCAGGAATTAATGGACAAAGGATTGATTCGGGAGAGCTTGAGTCCATGCATTGTTCCGAAAGTGCTCAGCCCAAGAAAGGATGGTGGTTGGAGAATGTGTACAGACTCAACGGAAATCAACAAAATTACCATCAGGTACAGGTTTCCTTTGCCAAGGATGGACGACTTGATGGATTGCTTGAGTGGAGCAAAGTTTTTTTCAAAGATTGATTTGAAAAGTGGATATCATCAAATTAGAATGAGGGAAGGTGATGAATGGAAGACATCATTCAAAACGAATGAAGGGATATATGAATGGCTTGTCATGCCATTTGGCTTAACGAATGCGCCCAGTACCTTCATGAGATTGATGAACAAAGTCCTGAAGGATTTCATTGGGAAATTCGTCATTGTATATCTTGATGATATATTAATTTTCAGCAAAACTGAAGCAGAGCACTTAAAGCATTTAGATATAGTAATGAGAAGTTTACAACAAGAGAAATTGCTGATCAATATGAAGAAATCATCATTTATGAGGACATAACTCATTTATTTGGGTTTTGTTATCTCTGCAAATGAAATGAAAATGGATCCAGAAAAGATAAAAGCGATTAATGATTGGCCATCACCGAAGAGTGTGTTTTAAGTTTGAAGCTTCCATGGTTTGGCTAGCTTCTACAGGAAATTCATATGAAACTTCAGTGGAATTAGCGCACCAATGATGGATACGGTGAAGAAAAGACATAAATCTTTTCACTGGACGGAGGAAGCGGAGAAGAGTTTCAACCTGCTGAAGAGGAATATCACTGAGCAACCAATTCTGGTTTTGCCAGATTTCAGCAAGACATTTCAGGTCAGGTGTGACACAAGTGGATTTGCAATTAGAGTGGTCTTAAGCCAAGACAACAGGTCGGTCGCGTATTTCAGTGAAAAACTTAATGAAGCGAAGATCAAGTACTCCACATATGACAAAGAATTCTACGCAGTCATACAAGCGCTGAAGAAATGGAGGCACTATTTGGTTCCCAAGGAGTCTGTTTTGTACAACGATAATCACGCTTTGCAATTCGTGACTCAATAGGAGAAGTTGAACCAAAAGCATGGTAAATGGGTGAATTCATGCAGAATTTTACTTTTGTGACTAAGCATATTTCTGGAACTGCTAACAAAGTTGATGATGCTTTGAGCAGGAAATGTTTCCTTATGCAGGAATTCAGAGTCAAGGCTTTGGGTTTTGATAACCTCAAAGAAATGTAGAGGGATGATCTATATTTTAAGGAAGAATATGAGGCGTCTGAGAATCCAATTCTTAGGGACAGAAGCCAATGGACCGAGTATATGATCCAAGATGGATTATTATTCAGGGGCAATCAACTATGTATTCTGAAATGCTCCATGAGGGAGAATTTGATGAAGGAAAAGCACAGCGGAGGATTGGCCAGACAATTCGGTCATGACAAGACGTTCGCAAAGTTGAATGGCTCATATTTCTGGCCAGGGATGAGGACGGATGTTAAGAAATTTGTAGACAGGTGCAGAATTTTCTAGCACACTAAAGGGATGAGGACACGGTGAGCATGGATTTCATATTAGGACTGCCAAGGACACAAAGGGGATGTGATTCAATCTTTGTGGTAGTCGACAGATTTTCAAAGATGACACATTTCAAACCATGCCATAAAACCAGCGACTCAACTCATATTGGGAACCTGTTTTTCAAGGAAGTCGTCAGACTTCACAGCTTGCCAAGGAGTATCATTTCTGATCGAGATACCAAGTTCGTGGGACATTTCTGGAGGACCTTATGGAAGAAGCTGGGGAAAAACTTGTCTTTTAGCTCAGCGTATCATCCTCAGACGGATGGACAGACAGAGGTCGTGAACATGAGCTTGGGAGATTTTCTAAGGAGCTTAGTGACTGAACACCATAGTCAATGGGATCACATTCTTCCACAAGCGGAATTCGCTTACAATGATTCACTCAATAGAAGCACAGGGCAAAGTCCATTCCAAATTGTATATGGAATGCAACCAAGGGGATTTTTTGAATTGAAAGATGCAAAACAAGCTGAATTCAGGAGTGCTAGTGCCGAGGAATTTGCGGAAGGAATGAAGGAGCTTCACAGCCGAATCAAGGAGTGATTGCAGAGTTCAAGCCAAGAATACAAGCATAGAGCAGATAATCAAAGGCGACAAATTCAATTTGAAGTTGGTGATTTGATTCTTGCACATTTGAGGAAAGAGAGGTTCCCAAGGGGAACGTATCACAAGCTGAAGATGAAGAAGATTGGACTGTGCAAGGTCATAAGGAAATTTGGGGCAAACACATATGAGATTGAATTACCCGATGGGGTCTGAATCTCACCGATATTCAACGTTACAAATTTTTACCCTTACAGAGCTGAAGAAGCAGGAGCAGAGGATGAGCAGAAAGAAATTCAATGGACAAAACAAATGCTTGTAGCTGAAAAGCCACAGATGGAAAGCATAATTGACAAGAGGATTAGCAAAAAAACTAGGAGAAAAGAGTAGTTTGAATACTTGGTCAAATGGAAAGGACATCCAGTTGAAGATGTCAGTCGGGAAGATGAAGCAGCAATTCAAAGGCATGGGTAGACCATGCAAGAGCTCATGAATAGGAGTTCATGAAAAATTTCAAGCGAGGGAGTATAATGCAGGATCATTGTAGAAAGCCAAAGAGACGGTTGGACGCGCAGATGTAATTTGAGCACTTTTTTTGAAAACATTTTGAATTTTGAAGTCTGAAGCATTAATGTAATAGATAGGAGGAAAGTGCGATTGCATTTATAACTGCAGATCTAAACTGATTTGGAGCGTATGTTCCTATCCGCCGGATGTAATAGACATTTATGTTTATTTAATGCAAGTAGGTAGATATGAATGTTAGATTAGACAGTTTAAGAGCGTAGGAGGGAAAACGGATGATAGACACCCTCACCCTTGTACCATTGTATTATTATGATTCAGAATTCATAAGCTGCAAAGCTGCAGAAGAGAATAGAGGAGAACAGAGAATTTTATGCATTTTTTTAGTTGTTGATAATTACCATGTACAAGAGCACTGGTAGTAATAGAAGAAAGCTTTGATTCCAATCTCTGTGTTTGTTATGGTTGTTGGAACCACCTGTTGGATGGCATGTTGTAGGCTTGTTTTTATTCTCTGTATGCACTTCTTTCAATGCCATGTATGTTTGTAAGTTTTGGAATTTTCAGTGGAATGTTTGAATTTCGGGTAAGGGGAGAATGAGTTTCAATTCTTTTTCTTTCTGAGAACTCCTGCAAAGAGTGCAGTGGAGGGTCTGCAAGGAGTGCATCAACCAGGATCTGGGTTTTATCTCAGAACTCTCAGAGGAGATTCAAATTGCGTTTTTACAGACACAAGAGCTGTGCAAAGTGTGCACAGGCCGAGTGAAGTCTTGGATTTTACAAATCCAGGAGGAAGATTGAGAGACTACTGTTGCAAAGAGTGCACAGGGTCGAAGACTCAAATAATCAGAGGTTATTTGAAAGTTTTCCGCAAGGAGTGCGTGCAGGGATCCTTTTGGAAGCTTGAGTTTACAAGCGAATGCTTAGGAGGGATTCAACCTTTGAAGTGGTCAAAGGGAGATGAAGGTCGAACTCGTCCTGCAGAAGTCAAGTTCGGGAGGGAGGATGCCAAGTCATTTGGCTAGAAGTCTTGAGTAGTGAATCGGACAATGGAATCGTCTCAAGAGGAAGTGCTAAAGTCCTGAGAGTCGTTGGATCTCGTGGAACAGCGAAGGGATTAAGACTAAGTGACTTTCAACACCCTTAACCTCAGGAGGGATAGTGACCGTTAGATCTGGATCAATGAGAGCCGTCGATCTCGCATGTGAATTCGCATATCGAAGTTCGGGGAATTGAGTGACCAGGGGTTTGGGTCAAGCGTTGTGGATTCCCAGTTGGTGAAATCCCGATACAATGTGAATCGTTGGATCAAGGGAGGCTCACAGTCGTCGATCTCGTCAAAGGCATAATTTCAGAGTCGGGGAATCATAGAGGAAGAGGAACGGCTATTGGTTGTTTGCTCGAGTCCCGAAAGATGGAAGCTAGTGGGTGACAAGTGGCATGTGCTCGTTGCTTTGGAGGAGTCAACCTTCGTTGACATTTCCTTTTCGGCTATTGCAAGAGTTGTGGCATTGCATCGAGAACCTCCAACTCGCGAAACCCAAAATCCTTCGCGGGCTTAAACAAAGGGTTTAATTAACTCTTGGCGTGGTTTTGGAAAAGATCTTGAGCGGATCTCGACCTGAGGGAAAGGAGTCTGCGTCACATTGTTTTTTAATGAATGTCCTAAAATCCTTGAATTTTCCAATGATCTTTATCCTTCAAAAAAAAATATACCTAATTTGTTTGTGGCTAATCTAGCTGTATATATATTTTTTGTGTACTATGGAATGTGAGAATTTTATACTAAGAACAAAGTGGGCGAGGAAACAAATCTAGCTAATCCTGTTTTGAAACTAGCATCTCCCTCTACGAAGACTACCAATTTCCCACACATATGCCCAGAAAAAAAACGTGAAAATCCTCAAAAGATATGAAAGCTTGACATTGCTCTCCTATCTTAACGAGAATTCGTCTCAATAAACAAATTAACGAAACATATATATGTTTGTATATTTGATCACTATTTGCCTAGAATTGAAACTAATTGGAAGGTTTTGGTTACAGTCGAGATCTCATTCGAGAATACTTTCTCTAAATCAATTTATTTTCAGTTTTTCAGGTTTTTTTATCAAGTTGTAGCCCATACTATTATTATATTGTTTTTCCATCTTGTCGGTCTGTAATTAAAGGTAAAACAAGTTGAAATATGATTATGATGGAGAGCTAGAGCTAGGGCTGGGCCCGCGGGCCACGGGAGTATTTTGTGTTTATGTGTGATTGGTAAAGAGTTTAATGTGTATATAAATCCATGCCTGCGGTCCATTTTCTCTCGGAAGGAGCAGTGGTTGTGCCAACTTGGCAGTAGGTCTGTCGAAAAAACGAGTAGGAAACTCATATCACAGAGCACCTCCTTCCCAGTCCTGCCCACGCGCATCGTCTTTTCACACATCCATCTTTTGGCAGATACATTCACTTCGATAAGAGTGAGGTCGACGGGAGCAGGTGAAAGTTTATTTCTATGCATGGCTACGCCTGTTGGGCATTCAACATATTATCGTGTCAAACTTGTAGTCCATATTCTAGTATCCGCTCGTAGATCTACTATGTCCCAACGTTTTACCAATGTTAGTATTATTTTCTAGATCATTTGATGTAAAAAAATGTAATTTCAAACTGTGGTTTCACCATAAAAACATCATTACAAACTCTGGTTTCACTGACTAAATGAATACCACCTCCCTCGCATAACGTCAAAGGACAGGTTGCTGATGCAGCCGCTGAACAATTGCTGAAAAGAAACCAAGAAACTTTCCAAGCGCCCATCACCTCAATCGCCGTCATGATCGTGCTTTGAGGGTAGCAATTTCAAAACTAGATAGCCACGGTTTTGACAACTTCAATATTGTCCAACTAAACAACAAAGAAGGAATTTTCCAAGCGCACATCGCCTCAATCTTTGTCATCAGCGTTCTGGAGAGTACCTCAATCTTTGTCATCAGCGGTCTGGAGAGTAGGAATTTTAAGGTAAACAATCCATAGAATTTGATGGTATTGACAACTCCAATACTAGCACAGCCGCTAACTCGCGGCTGGAGAACGCCGAAAGACGGCTGACAAAAAAAAAATCGCGTTAAAAAAAACTTCGTAAAAATGTCAGGTCCTTGCATGAAGAAACTGGACAGTTGAAGAATTTCAAAAGTTAATCATTTAAACCTCGCAATCATATGATGTTACAGTAATTTCTTAATATGATTAGGTAAATGTTAAAAAGTAATCAGGTTAAAGGATGCATTTATAAATGCAAAGAAGTTATCAATAATAAATCTGACTCGTTGATTTTGGAGGACTACTAAGAATATGCCAGTGTCTTCAATTCATAACCATCAGATTAGAATTTAAGATTAAAAGATCATTAATTGTGCCCATCTCCAATAGGTATACGCCTTTAGACGTAATTATCAATAAAGAAAATTTTCACGCGTCCCTAATTTTAATTTGAAAATAATATAGGGTTTTATCCCACTCTTCATTAATTAAAAATTAAAATAATTATATTTTAATGGAAATCAGTGAATTTAATATATATTTTATTAAAAAAGTTAAATAAAATATTATTTTCTTTTTTCACCATATTAAAAATTAATTAACTTGGAAATAAATAAATCCCAAATTAAATAAAAATTAACAATATAAATATTTTATGGAAGCTTCAAGTAACATCTATCACCATAGATTAGAAATTAAGATAAAGGAGAATTAGCCCAAAATGCAAGATTCATGAAGGGTGAAGCTAGGGTTCGCATGCAATCGAAACCCTAAACTTGCATCTTTCAGGGGATTTTTAAGTTGAAGATGCAGGCTACTATTATTGGACTAATCTGTAGGTGCGAACACTAACGGAACTCCCTAGATCCACCTGGATCTAGAACAAAACAAGACAGGCCATGACTATTTCCCTAAGTTTCGACCATTGAATTAGCTAGCAAGGAGAAATAAGTAACATACCTTTGTATCGCTTCCTAGGGTCTTTGTTGCTCCTGCTTCGCTCCGGTTCTCTTGTGAGGTCAAGACCAAGACAACACAAACCAACCAAAGTGAAGATAGCAAGATATATTCAACTGTCAACTTATGTATATGATCAAGGAATTTCACAATAAAGTAAGAATAGCTTTATGGGAAAGGGAAATGTCGTTGTATCATATTAATTGAAAGTAGAAGATACAACCTGATTGCCTTGATGTCGCAAGCCTCCTTTCGGTGGCTCTTGGCTCCAACACACACACTTGCTTGACCCTTGTATGAAGAAGATCAAATTCTCTTGATAGACTTGCTAGAGTCTCCAAGCTCCTATCAAGCTAGGTCCTTCACACAATTCTTTCACCAATTCTCCAATGAATCTTGCTTAACCTTTTCCATGAGAGTTCCATCAATATATAGGGAGAATGAGATGGTTATTTAGATAAGAATGATCCCACAATATCAGGGAAACCAGTAAAAAAAATAACCATTCAAATGCCAACCCATTCTTCTAGAAAATTCCCTTCTAGAACCATCGAGACTTCATCATTTTCCAAGCTTTAGAGCAAGTTCACACCCTAGCTATGTAGCACAGTGCGAGAAGTTTGCACCCTAGCTGAAGGCAGCCTGCAAGAATGGGTCATTCTCGCACCCTAGTATATCAGCAACCTGCGAACTCTCTTCAAAAGTTTGTTTTCTAGGAAGAGATGAATGTCACTTTTTTCAGGAGAAAATTCTTATTAGGAGCCTGAGTACACCATCATCAATACATCATCAATATGACCAAAATCATGGGTAACAGAATGCCCCCCAAAGTATGAGGTCAGAATCAGTGACAGCCGAAATACTTTGTAAATTGAGTGTGTGTGTATGTCGGAGACCAGGAGCGCACCTAATCGGAAACCTGCGAACAACCAAGCATCTGCAGAATATCATATTTAATTATGAGGTAGGAATTCCCATACTCAGATCACAGATGGATGACATTATAGACTTAGTGATCTAAAAATAAAGAAGACTTGTATTCTTGAAAATATTTGCAAGTAAAGTTTTATGTGTTAAAAGCAAATGGATCAACTTTGCAACACATTATTAATAAGATTTACTCATTCAAGATGCATATAAATAGTAGCATAATCAATTAACAGAAAACACATAACACAACAAATGATAAAGGAGTTCACCCCTCTCTTGGGCTACATCTCCTGGTCTAGCTTCCAATGGATCATTTGTATTATTTTCTAAAAGTGCTCAAAAATGTGCTTTACAATGCTCAAAATGACCAATAGACTGCTCCAATGGCTTCAGAACGTCCAAAAACCCCTAGCTGGGCTTTTTCGGCACCTCGTTTGGCCAAAAAATGAAGAAGATAGGCTTCCTTGAAGTCTCCCCTTCAAGATTGTTGTCTCTGCATCTACAAAATGCACCTCTCTTGGCTCAACCTAGCCCACACACAATTTAAAGCGTGAAAACCTGGAACCGGGCACAACCGCACCACCGGTCCAAACTGTCGAACCATTTATGCACTGGCCGTAACTACCAAGGCCCGTGGGCACATGGCAGCCATACGACCACGTGCCAACACACAACAGGGCTAATGTTTAACAACTGTCATAACCATATGTAAAACCCACGCGCATTGGTAGTGGTCACATGGTATGCGAAGCCGCACGCAATAACAAACAGTTATAATATATGGTTATGGTGGTAACCACCGTAGCTTTGGTCGCATACAATACAACATATGACTATGGGTCGGGGCTTAGCCTCGGCCCGCCCCATGCCCAAATGCACATTATAACAATGTTAAATACATGGATTCCCATATACATAACAAGGAACATGCGGGGGTGTGCCGGTTGGGCGGCCTTTCCCAAAGCTGTACCCTGCCCGGAGGTCACAGGGTCGACTCCTGCTAAGTGCAAAGGTTTTAACAAATAAACAAGTGACACGTGGCGGCCTTTGATTGGGCCACGTGTCACATTCCCATTTTCTGCCAATAAAACATGCCATTTTCCAACTGTCTGCCACATCAACATACGGTCCGCCACGTCATCATCTGTACGGACTGTACAGTCAGCACCCATTTTTTTCCCTGTTTGCCATTTTGAACAGAACGCGATATCTCTCGCTCCCAACGTCCGTTTGAACCCAAATAAGTTGCGTTGGGTTTGCAATGATGAGGTCTATGCTCCTGTACGATTTGAAGCGATTCTGAGCACTTTGAATTTTTGAGCAAAATTTGATCCCCTGATCACTTAGGTCATGGCCACCAATCATACATTGTGGATCCACGCCGTCAAAATATAGCATAACCACCAGAAATACACTGTGGATCTATGCGAGAAAATTCAAATTGAGACGACATAGCCCCAAGACATACAAAGTGGATCTATGTGTCGCAGATCATACATATCCCATCGCAACCTGGACAAAGAGATGATATCCAGGGTCTTCAATTCTGCCTCCCAAAAGTATGAATCTAACCATGTGATTACATGTGTTGAAGTCGAACATGGTAGAAACCACTTGATTACCAGTCATTGATGAAACCGTTAACAAGTGCGAGGGAAATCACCATTGATGTCAATGACTCCCAAGGTACACTAGTACAATCCCTCGAATGTGAATGAATGAATTGAAGTCAAACATCCGACAGAATCTTTCAATCAAGGGTCAATGATGTAAACCCACTGTCGAAAGTGAGGAAACCTGCCATTGAGGCATGCAAGTTCCAAGGTACCAAAGAATTTCTAAGTCTTGTTTCCGGATAATGAGCTAAAGCCGACGGAACAAAACTCGTCATAGGAGGGCCTTGATGCATCCCCCATCAATGACACGAAATGAGTAACAGATTTTAAAGGTGAAACAGAGTATGATGTAAGTTGAACTAGACACAGGGAAGGCCGACATGGAGAGAATGGACAACTGCAGATGGCCGACTCAATTGAGGTTTCATATGAACTTCTATTGAACATATGAACGACACGACCAATGATTTGGTAGCATTGACTCAAAGACGACACAGGGAACGATCTTGTAGCAAATTGAATGAGAGACAAATGGATTTCCCAAACCAGCTTCAAATGATGAATAGGGGGTGTCATGTTCAAGAGCGACACTTACTGCCAACTAGTATGAAAATGAAAACATATCCCTTTCCCAAATTTTCCCCCACCATTTCTGGCGAGTACCTCTTTATTTTTACGCAAGCTTGAGGAGGATAACATATGCTTGTTGATGTAAGCTCATCCTTCAGACGAGTCCCTCAGAGTATGTTTAATGAACCCTAGGAAGGAGTGGTTCGGTCCCATTAAGGGTCTGTCGATGTTTGTTTAATGAGTCCAAAGATAGAAAACTCAAATGTTTTTCATGATTATAGAGTTTGGAAAAACACTTAAAAGAGAACTCTCTCAGCTCATTTTTCGTAAAATAGTCTGATGAGACCGAAAACGAGATAAATTATCGCCCACCAGATGCTTTCTTCAAATACTTTATCGAGCGTGAAAATAGCAAGATCGCTCGGCTATCTTTTCATGTTTAGAGAGTCTGAAAAGAGCTTAAAGAGGACTCCAGGGGGGTTCCTTTTTTGTGTAACCTCATTGAGCCTGAAAAAGTGATAAAACTATGCGCGATTGCGTTCTCATGTATTTTCGAGCGTGAGAACGGACAAAGACCAAGCTCAAGGTTTTATACAAAAACCATAAAAAACAATCAAAACATGCGATGGAAAAAGAAAAATTATGTCTGCATCCCTGTATATGAACATCGAAGTCATTACGCCTGCAAAAGTTACACTCAAAAGGACATTAGGGTTTAGGCTTTAATCAATAAATAATTATAAAAATTTCAAATAACATGGTAAAAGTAAATATAAATAAATAAAAACTCTTTTTACCATATCATTTTCACTTTTCACTATTTGAACCCAAAAACCCCTCTTTTACCCTCGAAGTTTGGCGTCAGATTGTGGGAGTTACGAGCATCCATTCGATGAGCCATCAGCGACAGTGAGGTAGGCTCTTTGCCCTCTGCTCTTTCATGGTTTTATTTTGCATTTTCATTGGTTAAAAACTCATTTTTGGGTTGATTTTGTGATCCCTACTTGCGCTCATCCATTCTCGCAGGTGGGCTACACGGGACCTGCGAGAATGGGTCATTCTCGCAGGTGAGCCCACAACAGCCTGCGTGGGTCTCGCACTATGCCTGAAGGGCATCTGCGAGAACCACAAAGCACAAACGTTTTTTAAAGATTTGCTCAATGGAAAAGAACAAATTCATGAATAGAGTTACTAATCTTCTTTTTGTGCTTCTTGTACAGGTAGTTGGCCATCAAAATAGTTCTAGAATGGTGTGAAAGGGAGCACGAATAAGACAATGCCATTGCCGGAAATCATCCGCCCACTATTTCTGCTTTGAGAAACTGTGGCATTCTGAAATATTTTTGTATCCCGGGCATGAGGGCCCAAGTCAGGTTATTAGAGTACCTTGTGCATATGTGGGATCTCGATCAGCAGGTATTCCATGTGGGGGTCCACACACTGTCCTTAGATATTGAGGACATTTAATTTTTGACTGAACTGTCACAGCGGGGGTACTACATGAGCTTGATTGGTAGGAGAGGTGGTGGGCTGCCCATGAGTGAGTACTGTCGCATACACTGTGTTCCCAAAGCAGAGAGGCAGAAAGGGAAAGTAGTTATTTGGGGGGTATGGGATTTGACCCTCTGTACTATCTTGTTTACCATAGCTCGGATGGCTGGGAACTTTACTCCTCACATGGCACTACAAAGTTACTTCCGATATGCTATAGAGTGTATTGAACCTCAGGTTTTCAACTGGGCAGATGTTGTGTTTCGTAGTATGAAAAAGCAGTTAACCAAATGCAGATGAGGTGACCTGAAGCAATTCGGGTGCGGATCTTTGTTGGTGTCCTTCTTTCTCGAGAGGGTTCCATTACTGAGACTGCAAATTGAGTGGAATTTTCCAGCTCCTACAGATCCAAGAATGCTGAGATGGTGTCAGCTCATGGCCCAGCACGTAGCTGGACCAATTATTAGGTATGATGATACTTTTTTCGACTGGCTGCGACCACAGATGTTGATGGTCGACAACTATGCTTATGCTGGGTTGGATTTCTGGGGAGATCCAGACTTAGTCCTGTCGGAGGATGCTCAGTGGGGGGAACTTGGTAAGAAGTACACACATTTTTTCCTTTTTAAATGTTTTTTGTGAATTTTTATCATATGCAAATGTTTTTTATATGTTCGTCCAAAGACTAAAAGAAAAATTTGTTGTTGATGATATAGATGTGGGACCTTATCGACCTCCTAGTACTTCTCCCATTCAATGGCGAGGAGAGGTAGCGCCAGCGCCACAATACGCCGAGGATTATCATGTAGTGGAACAAAACCTAGAGGGCTTGACTGTGGATATTCCAGACATGTCTCTTGGAGAGATTCCACGACGCGATCAGTGTCATACAATAGGAGTGTCAGAGTCCATGGGTCGATTGCTCCGTAGGGTTTCTCGGGCAGTCGTGTGTTACCGTGAACTTTGTAGAAGCTATGAGCTTCAGATTTTGACATTTTGGTCTTTGGACAAAACTTTTTGTAAAAACTATTTTGATCGTTATATATACAGATGGCTTCTACCGGTTTATCTTGTGTTGAGTGAAAATCGATGTGATTGATTTATAAATGATTCAAATGTCTATCTAATACATAATTAGCCAATGCATCAGTTAATGTATTTAGACATCTAGGAATATGTTGATATTCAATATAATCAAAATAACGCTCCAAGAGGCGAATTCGCAAATACACCCGTAACAAAGTAGGACTTCGAATAGTATAGACATTACTTAACTGTAGTACTACAAGCTGTTAATTGAGTCACACAACCAAACGATGGATTCCAAGTGAGATAGCATCAATCAACAATTTGATAATGGCACTATACTCTACAATATTGTTGGTTGCACGGCCGAGACACACACCTTGTAAGAAGACAAGTTCGTTTGTAGGGGCGTAAATTGCCCATGCAACGGAAGCAAGATTATGAGTACTACGGCTAGCGCCATCAGTGAAGCCAATGTAGGGTAGCGAAGACTCTGACATCTGGAAATGAAACACAACATCACATAAGGGCAGAGACCAGATAATGACGAAAGCAAGCTATAGTAACACACAAGAAGTATGATACAATAAAAATACAAGTACTTGTGCACAGGTGATATTATGCATAGTACTTACTCAAGTACAACCCGTTTCTGGGTTCACTTAAAGGGATACCATCGTAGTCTACTAACTCATAGGATCCTTTTTCCAAAGCTCGTCTAACGATATAAGGACCTCACCACATGGCTTCGAATTTTCTATCTCCTAGCACATCTCGATCTTGTTCGTAGACGAGAATGAAATCTCCTTCAGAGAAAACGCGAGGCTTGACATTTTTGTCGTATTGGGCCTTGACACGTTTTTCTGAGTTTCTATGACTAGGGTAGCATCGCGTCGAGTTTCGTCTAATCGCATAAGATACAATAGACGTTCTTCCTCAGCAGAAGTGTTTGGTAGGAGTTCAATAGCTAGTTTTAAAGAGGATATCTCGCATTCAATAGGGAGAATGGCTTCCAAACCATAGACTAACCGGAAAGGTGTAAACCCAGTAGCGAACTTGACGGATGTCCAGTAAGCCCACAATGCCGAAAACAACATTGTGTGCCAACTTGTTTTGTGAATCTCTATCATTTGTTGAAGCATAGCTATGAGAACTTTGTTAATTGCTTCGACTTGGTCGTTGGCTTGTGGGTAATAGGGCGTTGAGTTTTCATGGCGAAGACCCAACTTTTCAGTAAGTTCGGACATCATGAAGTTTCGAAAGTGGCTACTGTGATCAGTGACGATAAACTAGGAAACACCAAAACGAGCTATGATGTGATTAAAAATGAATAATGCTGCAGTCTTTCCAGTGTTGTCGAATGTCGACATCGCCTTGGCCCATTTCGTAAAGAAATCTACGGCTACTATGATGTATCCATGCCCCCTGGCCAAGTGAGGGTGACATGTCATGAAATCGATGCCCCATTTCGTAAAGGGACCAATGGAGACCACAGGGTGGAGAGGAGCGGGATGCGACCGTATCTTGTTATTATAGGTCTGGAAAGCATAGCATTTTTGAACTGCGATTATGCAGTCGTTAAATAAAGAAGGCCAAAAATACTCGGCTCGTAAGATCTTCTGGGCAAAGCATACCCAGACATATGACCACCACAGGCTCTAGAATGGCAGTCATTCAGAGCTCTCTCGGCCTCATCGAATGTGAGGCAGCGTAGAAAAATGGATTCAATCCTCCAACGATAAAGAGTATCCCCGAGGATAATATATTGACGAGCTTCGTATCATATTCAACGTCGCTCAGTACTGGACAAAGATGGCTGGAAAGTTTGGGTTTGGAGATAGATAATGATATCGCCATACCAAAGATCATCAGTGCTAATGAGGAAAAGGGATTCATTGGGTAATCAATCAGTTGTTACATTTTCCGTTTCAGAATAGGGAAAGTCGCATATCAACTCAGTGAACACTAAGGACTTCTTAGACTTGGCACGTTTGAATTCCAAGTCAAACTCCTAGAGTATCACAATCCATTTGGAGTATTTGCCCCCTAGCAATTGACGTGCAAGAATGTGTTGCATAGGGTTGCAGTTAGAAATCACTGTAGTCTTGCGCGAGGGGATATAATGCTGGAAGCGTTGGATGGCTTGAACAACAGCCAAGACCAGTTTTTCGACATGTAAATACTTGATTTCGGTAGGTGTTAGACTTCGACTCAAGTAGTAAATCACATGTTCAGCGTTAGCATCATCCTCTTGGACGAGAACCATACCAATGGTGTAATCTGAGGCAACAAGGTAAAGGAAATAATCGCAACTGTAATTGGGGGGAAAGAGAAGCGGAGCACACGTTAGGGACAATTTCAAAGCTTCGAAAGCATTGTTGGCGATGGTATCCCACACGAACTTGGACCCCTGTTTTAATAACCGCATAAATCCACGAGTTATCTTAGCATAATTTGGAATAAAACGACAAAGAAAGTTTGCTTTCACTTGCAAACTTTGCAACTGGCGAAGTGTAGAAGGAGGAGGGAGATTAAGGATTGCCTCAACCTTTAAAGGATCCACCCGGATCCCTTGACGTGAAACGATAAAACGGAGAAGGCGACTGGATTCTACACAGAAGATGCACTTATGAGGATTCAAACGTATACAGTAGAATCGATAGCGAACGAAAATGGCTCGGAGGTGGGTTGGGTGATCTACGCGGCACATGGAGTGAGCGGGTAAATCGTCCAGATATGGTTGGACGATCTGTTTGATATCATGGAAAGCATAAGACATAGCGTGTTGAATAGTGGCGCCAACGTTATTGAGACCGAAAGGGAGTTTCCGACAGGCAAAAGTACCCCAAGGAAAAATAAAAGCAGTCTTATGTTGATCCTTGGGAACAATGTTGATTTGACTATAACCGGAGAAACCATCCATGAGAGAGAAGATTTCACTTCCAGCGCAATCATCGACAATCTGATCGACGAAGGGGGTAGGAAAGTTGTCTTTGGGATAAGGTTTGTTGATATCCCTATAATCAACGCATACACGAATTGTGCCTTCTTTCTTGTCGATCAGGACAAGATTGGAAACCCAATCAGTGAGGGCCACCTGATAAATAAAGTTGGCTTTAATAAGTTTCTTGACTTCGAGTTTGATAGCAGCTACTTTATGTGGGTGGACAGGACGAAGGCGTTGCCGGATTGGTTTAGCGTCGGGGTATGTCTTGATTTCATGTATCACAATCTCAGGGTCGATACTCGGCATTTCTTCGTAGCTCCAGGCGAAGATGTCACAAAACTCTTTGAAAAGGGATGTGTATGTGACAACTTCGTTAGAAGAACACGAAGCTCTGATATGGACATTTTTGAAAATTCTAGGTTTGATGGATATGTCAAGGGGAATAGTGGGTGAGATATTGCTCAAGTTCCCTTCGGAAAACACATCACGTGTGGATCCGGAAATGGTGGAGATGGCAACAATAATCGATGGAGTCGATGTGCATTGGTAGTTCACAATGGTATGTTGATCCAGAAAGAGGATGGAACGATGATGTCCATCGTCCCAGGGGGTGTCCTCCATGACAAACATGATCATCTCATCAGTGGGAAAAATGACACGAAAAGGATCTGGAGATAACTCACCAAGAGAGGGGGTAGAAGGGGTTGCCGATTGAATGGCCTGATAGGTAGATTCAACCGAACTTAATGGCATTGCGTTGCCATAATGGAGATGATCTCCAGGGTTAGGTACTATCCAGGGGTCATGAGATGCAGGAAGTTCATGAATCGAGGTGGAGATCATGTTGATTGAAGCAACGGATGAGCGTGGAACATCGAGCGGGGGAATGGGGAAGGTACCCATTAACAAAGAGTCTTTGATAAGGCCTACACCGACATTCTCATAACTCGGTGGGGTTTTAGTGATGAATGGTACATTGCCATTACGGGTATCGGAGTTAAATAAGGCTAATTGGTCGATAGTGATGACCTTCCCTTGATGTGGGAAACGTACCACACGAAAAAGGGTCGACACAACAGCACACATGGAATCGATCCAGCTGCGGCCAAGCAGAAGATTGTAATCAAGGGGAGCGTCGAAGACTTCCACTTCAACTTGGACCGTTTTTCCTTCTAGCGTGATGGACAACGAAGGAAGGACACCGTAGGGCTTAAAACTAGAGCCATTGAAGGCTTTGAGAGTGTTCTGGGATTCGTTCAGAGGGAGAGAGCCAATGGCTTTCCAGCAAGTAAGAGACATGACACACGTCGAGGCACCCTCGTCGATAACGGTTCGACAAATGTTTTTGTCGGAGACAATTACTTGGATCTGGAATGCGAGTTGAGGGGGTAACCTTGGAATGTAATCGTCCAAGTCAAAGATTATTAAATTCATATCCATCGGGTCGATTCCACCGATAGCTTTCAACAGTGTCTTCCGTTGTGAGGGACAACTCTGAAGGACTTCGAGGGTTGACATCGCAGAAGGTGCTTGGGCTAGATCTTCAACAATGTTGTAGTTCTGGGCAACACGAGCATGAGGATTGAAAGTCGATTTTCGAATGACGCCCTTCGGGGGGGGTCATAGAACTATGTCGAGGCTCAATCGTTCGAGATGAAGAGGACTGTTGGTAGTTGGAGTCACAGGAGAGGGTTGTACCGAGGAAGGAGGTAGGTCATCAACCTTCTCTTTAGATGGAGAATAATCTTTGGCTCGAGTGGTGAGTGCAATGTTGTTCTGCTTTGAATCGCCAGTACACATCAAGACATAAGACGTAGTAGAAGATGAGGATTGGTCATGAATGACCAACTAAGCCTGTTGTTGAGATGGGAAGGGTTGGGACAAAATGGCCAGAGAAAGTGGTTTTGGAGCTCCTTGAAGGAATTTAGTAACCTCGACGTGTCGTGGACAATCCTTCGTGTAGTGATTATCACCACAGATAAGACAAGGGTATCGTGGTTTGCGCTTATCCCGATCATCAACATGTGTGGTTTTGGTTCATTCTACTTGAGAAGTATTTTTGTCCACCTTACTCTTACCTCTTCCCTTTTTGGATTTGTTTTTACCGGCTGGGGTAGATTGAACTGCATTGACCTCAAAAGTCTTGCTAGTGGGAGGGGCAGTAGACGGAGCATTTTGAACATTAGAAGAATCAGGTTTGGGGTTAACGCTTGAAGTGGAATGTGGTTGGATATATGAGTGGCTTTTCTTTGTTTGAATGAACTCAAAATCTCGGTCCCCATTTCATAACGGATCGACAACTGGTAGTGAGTGAGGAAAGCCATAGCTAGGGTGTTGAAATCAGTGAAAAAACCTCGTGGTAATTCTATATACCACTTCGCAGCAGAACCTGTGAGGGTTCGTTGAAAAAGACGTAAACGAATAGAGTCATCCATCAACGATTTGGATGAACACCAGAGGTGAAAAGTCATGGCGTGATTATTCAGGTCCTCTCCCGCTTTGCAATCGAATTTAGGAATATTCGACGGTAGTTTGGCTGGTATAGCAGGCCATTGGGGAGAGTGATGAATTGGGTCATTTAGAATCCTTGACAAATCCAGAAGATCCAAAGTGGCCAAGAAGGGTAACTGTAAATTCACCTGCGGGTATTGGTGGCTTTGGGGAGGAAGCCCCGTCGGCAAACCAGTAGGATCGTAAGCAGACTGCATATAATGTGAAGACCCGGGCAGATTCGGTGGTGGTTGGAGAGGATAGTAGCTCATGGGATTGTATCCTTGAACATGTACATGAGTTTGATCATTCGGACCCCAAATAGGATTGGGCGCACCTGGATACAGTTGGCCTATATTAGGGGCTGGAAACTGTTGCCCCCCAGTCGATTGAGGAGGATGTTGTATCAAATGATTCCAATACTGAGCCAAGGATAGAGGTATATTTTTTCCATAAGGTGGGGTCGGTCCTCCTATCGAAGGTGGTTTCCCAACCAGGATTTGCATTCCAATCGAGGGTTGTGTTCTAATAGGGATGTGCCCGGTAAGAGGAGGTTGAGTCGTACCACCTTGTCCACCAATGAGAATCTGGTAGTTTGGTGTAAAGGATGGAATAGTTCCACTAGGATTAATACTGCCAGTGGAAGACGAGATAGGTCTTCCAAAAGGAAATTGAGGGAGTGTCGGGATAAAACCAAGAATGGAGTGCCCATAAGAAGAGGGACCACCAGGAGAGCCAGATGGGGTTTGCGGGGGAGTTGTAATGGAAGCATTCAACGCACGATATCCGGGCGGTAGTGTCAGGGTGATACTGGGCTTATGCAATGTGTTGATGGGGGCGAGACTAACCGCAGTAATCTCGGTGTGAACACTCGTAGTGTTTGTGGGATGAGCCATATCGATGGGGATGGTCAAGATGTGGTCAGATTGCAGGACGTCAAAATACAGTGCTATCTCAGGGATGGAGATTTTAGAAATCATAGGGGATCCTGGACCAAAAGGTCCCGTCGAAAAACACTCGTAGACCAAAAAGGATCTTGGCCTTCAATGCCCGGAAAGGGTCCAACTGGTGATCCAGAAGACGTAACAACTAATTCTGCGGAAGAATTCAGTCGCATAAACAGTTGCTCAGAATCGGGGTGAAGTCGAAAGTCCTCTCGAGTATTGGTAATTCGAAAATGTTCGAGAGAGTCAGTTCGTTCCACTTGTGGCATGATAACGTCTTGGACTTCACTCCGCTGAGGAGAGCCCTCAGGTGAACTTGTAGGCAAGGATTGAGAGCCTTCAGGATGCTCTGGAGATAAACCCTGCATTCTACGTGAACAGCGTGGAGGAGCTATTGTAAACGAATGACAAACTTATGAAGAAACTCGGATGGTCAACTTTGGGAAACAAACAGCACGCGCTAGTAAACAAAATCTAGGAAACAATATCAAGCAAACAAGACCTTCTAATTTCGAAGTCACTAGTTGGTGATGAAATCCAACGTGGTAACAACAAGACGAGAAGGGGTTGGGCTAAGGTGGAAAAGTTATGCTGACAACCTTCTTAACAGACTTACACCCTGGTGCAAGCTCCCACACATAATCGTGGGTATACCCTCCAAGGAGCCCGAGTGAGTTTGGCCAACGTCGATTCCAGGTACTGTGAAGACTTTCCCCTTCACAGTCACCTTGTGTAAGAACCTAGAAAGATAGGCCACTAAGGTTACCACCAACAACAATAAATCCTGGGGGGACAGTCAACAGTCCGATCCACATGCAAGGGCAGGGTATCTAGCCTGAAATAAACTCAAAAGGCTTCCACTCATCATTGTGGGTATACCTCCGAGTGATCCCCATAATACGTGCAATATCTACACCGATATCAACAAAGTAGGGTGAGTAACTCTGTCAATATCAATGTGACCTCGTGTTTGACCCTTGTGTGAGAAGGGCTTCCCAGGACAAGATGTTGTAAATGGAATTTGACACTCCTTAACACAAGATGCTATTGTGTGTTTTGTGCTTTGGAGAGTGTATCTCTCTGCCTACTCCAAAGCGCTAGCCTAGCTAAATGTTGGTGTAATAGAGCCCTATAAAAGAGTTACTAGTTAAATTTTACGATTGTGCAATGTTATTAGAGGTTGTTGTTACTCAAAGGAAGCGGAGATGAAACTGATGTTGTATGAGACTCTGACCCAACAATGCATAGATAGACATGAGATATATCAATTTTTGTTCAATGAATCCTATGTAAGGGAGGGAAAGAGAAGTTTTCCGGATCAAACTTGAACTACAATACACAATTTCCTTTAAAAAGCAATTGCAACGAATCATGCATTAATAACAATTCTCTATGTTCCTTTTTCAATCATTCCAACAATTGATTTTCAATGCTTTTAAGACAAAGATGCTTTTGAAAGAGAAAACATTGTTCACTTTTCAAAAAGGACCTACACCATGATGGTGAGAGTGAAGAAAATCAAAATCCAATGAACAAGCAATAGATAAAAACCCAAACCACCCTTTCAATGGAAACAAAAATAACAAGCAAACCAAACTAGTCTTTTCAATTGCACGAGAAAAGTGATTTTTCAAATAATGAACGAATGATAAAGACAAAGAAGATCAACTTTCTACCGATCACCGGTTCTTAACCAGGCAAGCACACTCAGATTCCAAAATCAGAGAGCATATCCTTGCAAAGAGAAGTCAAGAAACGAAAGTCGAGAATAAAGTGACAGGAAGAGCCTTTGATTTCCTAAGACTGTTCGTGTACAAAAACGAAGACAAGAAAACATCAACCAACGATCCAAGAAGCTCTTGTTAGGCACCTATACTGATCTAGGCAGTTGATCATGCCAAAGACTTAAAGAAAAAATTCAAAAAAATGGGTTCGCAGGCTGAGAGTATTACACAGTGCAAGAATAGGTGATTCTCGCAGGTGGGCTTTGAGCGAAGTGCGAGAACCTCGCACTGAACCTAAAAGCAGGATGTGAACTCAGCATGTTCTCGCAGGTCATTATGGAGTGCAGTGCGAGAATGTCTGAAACTAATCAAATTTTTGGCAAAAGACACAAAATTTGAAGAGGCCTCTGGACCCAAAGGGTCTATCAGGGTATCCTGAAGACTCAGAGATTGATATGAAAGGAGAAAGGTAAGGCAAGAGCAAATGGCCAAGGAAAAATACCAAAAACCGCAAATAAAATGGGTTATATCCCCAGTGGAGTCGCCAATTTTGTTATCGGACTAATCTGTAGGTGCGGACACTAACGAATCTCCCTAGATCCACCTAGACCTAAAACAAAACAAGACAGGCCATGACTCTTTCCCTAAGTTTTGACCATTGAATTAGCTAGCAAGGAGGAATAAGTAACATACCTTTGTATCGCTTCCTAGGGTCTTTGTTACTCCTGCTTCACTCCGGTGCTCTTGTGAGGTCAAGACCAAGACAACACAAACCAACCAAAGTGAAGATAGCAAGATATATTCAACTGTCAACTTATGTGTATGATCAAGGAATTACACAATAAAGTAATAATAGCTTTATGGGAAAGGTACATGTCGTTGTATCATATTAATCGAAAATAGAAGTTACAACCTGATCGCCTTGATGTCACAAGCTTCCTTTCGGTGGCTCTTGGCTCCAACACACACACTTGCTCGACCCTTGTATGAAGAAGATCAAATTCTCTTGATAGACTTGCTAGAGTCTCCAAGCTCTTGTCAAGCTAGGTCCTTCACACAATTCTTTCACCAATTCTCCAATGAATCTTGATTAACCTTTTCCATGAGAGTTCCATCAATATATAGGAAGAATGAGATGGTTACTTAGATAAGAATGATCCCACAATATCAGGGAAACCATTAAAAAGAATAACCATTCGAATGCCAACCCATTCTTCTAGAAAATTCCCTCCTAGAACCATCGAGACTTCATCATTTTCCAAGCTTTAGAGCAAGTTCGCACCCTAGCTATGTAGCACAGTGCGAGAAGTTTGCACCCTAGCTGAAGGCAGCCTGCGAGAATGGGTCATTCTCGCACCCTAGTATATCAGCAACCTGCGAACTCTCTTCAAAAGTTTGTTTTCTGGGAAGAGATGAATGTCACTTTTCTCAGGAGAAAGTTCTTATTAGGAGCCTGAGTACACCATCATCAATACATCATCAATGTGACCAAAATCATGGGTAACAGCTACAAACTACCAACACGACTCACTGAAAGATATGGATCGTGAGGCGAGGGTGCAAACCCCCTCATACTGAAATGTAGATTCCAATGACAAAGTTGGAGCCAGAGCCAGGTAGTCTACTTTCAAGTCGTCACGCCATCTCCGTGAGAAAATCTTGCTAAAGGAACACAGCTTGGAAAAGGACATGGAGGTGGAAGTGGGAAAGTCTCATCCAAAGGAATATCAGAAGAAACAAAGCAAAGAAAGTATACCTCCTATGCCCGAATATGTGTATACATGGATATTTCCAAGACTTTGACAGGCTCGGTCACCATTGAGTATCAGGATGAAGACTAGAATTAGACCATCGACTATGAACACATTCCCTTTCTTTGCCAGAAATGTCATGAGAATGGGCATCTCTTTTGAGATTTCCCCCTCAATGCACAAGATCCATTGACGGGGAAAGGAAAATCGAAAGATGTGAGTCAAGCTTGCATGAGAAGAAAAGAAAATTTGAGTGCCTTTTTGGATCAGTGTCTTATGTTGGTTTTGGAGAGGAAGAGAAGGAATAAGTGGTGAAAAAAGAGAACGAAGCATGTTATTCTTAAGGACAACCATTATTAGTATGATTTTTATGTTGAAAATGAGGTTATAGGCCTGTTATGAAGTTTGAAGTTTGTGAGTGACATTTCCTATTGAGAAAATGGCTCAAGATCCTTGAGAAGGCTATGTGAACACTCCTGAAATGGTAGAGAATTTTTAAAGTTCCCGACTGTGAGATTTCCTAGCCAATGAAGTGCACTAGATCCTGAGAGGGGTGTGGGAACGCCTAAGGGATGTGTAGTGAAAAATGATCCCATTCCTTGGGTTGTGCAGGTTGAGGGGAAATATAGAGATGGTCGATTGGAATTTACTATCGATTAGAATCCATGTAGTGGGCTGCTAAATTATGGAGAGTGGAAATCCAAGAGAGCCAGATCTCCTTGTGGACTCATAGCCTCATCTCGAGGGTGAATTGTTGTTGATATTTGGAACAACAAGCCAATGGATAGGAGGATCATCCCATGTATGTAGCCATCCAGTTCAACAATTCAATATATTTTTTCTATTTTATTTACATGATTATTTCCACTTAATGTATAAATGTTAATTTGAATGTTATTACTATGTGTTTGTATGGTTAAATTCTATTTTTTAGAAACGTTTTTAATTGCATGGAAAAATTAGCATGATGTCTGCTAGTGTTTCTATTCTAAAATTAAATGTGTGCTTTAAGAAATTTTATGATCTAGGTGGACATCGGTGTCCACCCACATATTCCAACTGGCTGAAAACAGTTTGTTGGAAATTTACAACTTTTAACAGTTTTTTGGGTCCTAAACTTCCGAGGCCATTTTAAGGGCCTAAATGATGTTTTTCACTATCAGACACCTCAACGATTTCCAAGGGCATAATTGAGCCCCCAAAATTAAGCACATCGTCGATACCTTTTCAATGAGCTATCGTGCACCCCAAACAAATATTGTATGCAAAAGTTACGCCCCAAGAAGTCGATACACCAAACTACCCAAAACGAGGTCCACAAAACAGTTGGTTTTTCATCTTCCGGTGTTAGGGTTTTGGATTTTATTTTTGTTAAAAGGCCTTTGGAGCCTCATTGCAACAATCATATTCTTGATAATGAGCGTAGTCATCACATCTCTTCTCATAGATAAGATGCCACCATTATAGTGAGTCTTTCACTCTGTATTTCTACAGTTTTGTACATTTCGCTCATTAATAGAAATTGTGTATTACTGTATCTTCGTGTTTATGGTTATATCTCTGATATATATCTATTATATTATTGGATATCTTATATATCTATGTACATTTATTTATTATATCTTCGCTCTCATTTCGTGCCGAAAATAATCTGGATCAGTGGTATCAAAGTAGGCTTCTCTTGATCATTTTCAGTGCATGTCCCCGACAAGGTCCGAGTATAGCAAGTTGGGTCTCGAGCTTGTATTTCTTAAGGACAATCGCTCTTGCATGCCCAAGAAACCCTCCATGGAAGAAGAAAAGAAAAATGATAGAGCAAAAGATCCTATTAATTTGTTGCATGAGCAAGCTCTCATGCAACAAAGGGACAAAATGATAGAGAATTTTTCCCACATCCTTCAACGTCTTCCGATAACAACAAGGCCTTCTTCATCAAGAGACCACTTTGGAGGAACCTCTCCTTTCAAGGTACAAGTTAATTTTGATATTCTCGTATTTGAAGGTCAAATAGATGTGGATGCCCTAGAAAATGGTTAAATATACTAGAAGGTTATTTCTCTGTTCACAAATTTTCGGACAGGGAAAATATCACCTTCACGCTCCTTAAGCTCTCCCCCATGTCAAACATTGGTGGGAAAATTATTGGGAGAAAATTTCCACAGAGGATTCTAGAATATATGGGGTCAAGCCCACTTGGGATTTTTTTGTGGATAAGGTCAAGGAACAATATTACCCTGTTGGTAACTATGATGACCAATAAATGAGATGGACCAGACTACGACAAGAGAGGGGCCAAACAGTGCCAGATTTCACAAATAATTGCCATACCTTGTGCACCAAACTGGGTATCAAATACTTTGAGTGACATCTCATTCTGAAATATCGTGGGGCTTTGCATAGGTACATCCAAACCAAAATGGATTTTTTGTACATCCCATCACTGTGAGTTGCCTATCGATATGTTGTCAAAATCGAGTAGAAATTTAGGTACCAGAACAAATGGGAGTTCAGGTCTGCAAATCTGCAACAACCAAAGAATGGTAAAGATGGCCCTAACAACCAACCTCTAGAAAACCAGTCCAAGCCATAGGAAAAGAAGGGTATCAAAAAGACGAAGGACACTGGAAAGTGGTGCGATTTCCACAAAATCCCTTAGCACAACAATGATGAATTTCGCTCAAAACAATCATTGCATGCATACCGGGTTGGACTTATTCTTCTTGAAAATATCTATTTACATTATCATTGTTTATTTCTTCAATATTTGCACGTTTTCGTTATTTCTCCAATAATTCTTTTTCCTTTGATCATTATGGTGATTTTCATCTCAAGTGCGATCAAATTTTCTCTTGCGCAAACTTATGTTTCCCATGAGTATAATTATCTGTAAATGTTATGTTCAACAAATGCTTCACCTTGAAAAAATGCTCAACATTTATCTTTCAATATATAAATTGTTTTTCCAATAAAAACTAGAACAAACATCAATTACCTTATTCAAAAAAAACGAAAAATATGATTCGAAACTTTGTTTAGGTGCTCTAGAAAACCATCAAACAAGCGATGAATTGTGTTAAATTTGTTCCGCCGAAAGCATATTTATACGATTTGGCACGAAAAATTTTCATTTTTTCCGGCCGACGGAATTCGCTCAACCATCTTTCGGCCAAAAAAAGGCTTTTTCGGCCGAAAATCTTGGAAACCGTTTAATTTTGACAGATTCTGTTAGAATTTAGTTTTTCAGCAGAAAGAAATGTTTTTCAGCCGAAAGATTCTTTTCGTTGAAAACTAGAGAATGGGAATGTATGTAGGAACCAGAGAATTCCCTCAATCTTACCTGAACTTTGTGGCATAGATATTTGTGGCATAGGTTCCTAGTTGCATCAACCATTATGCTCCCATCACCATATCCATGGTGTAAAGGGGTAGAGCATAATATCCAGTTTGTAGCTCCAACTTTTGTATATGTACTGAAACTTATGGCATCGTCCTACTCCTTCGATTGGTTGACCATCAATAGTTGTAACCATGAGGTCCTTTATAGGGTATATGAATTTTTTATTTTTTTTTAGATTAATGTCCACAAAGTTGTGGATGCTCCCCAAATATACTAATATTGTGATATATTTCCCTTTTAGGTTTCATTGGATCCTTACGATATTTGGTTTCATTTTTTTTGTAATTGCTTCAAATGAAATCATGGGTTTTCCACCGAGGTTGGTTTGGGTAGTACCCTTCCTTCTCATATGAGGTGGAGTATAATGTAATATAGGAGTTTTATCTTCCTACACTAAAGCCTCTGACTTATCTTCCTCATGAGTTTGTTTTATGCACGTGGTTGAAGCTAATGACACCTTTGGAGAGCTCCCATCCTCATTAGTTTATTGCAAGTCTTCTTCAGTGGTAACATACACTTTCTTCCCATTTATAATTTTTCAGCGATATGTGTATTTGGGTTCACATCTATGGCCCATACCCCACTTTTCACCACATCTACAAAACTTGTTTTCTTTCCTTTTTTCTTCCTCCTCATATTTTCTACCAGAGGAGTCAAATGTTAATATTATGGTAGTTGCGGGAGGTATTTACCCCCACATGTGAACCTAACGACAATAGAATGTTGGCAAATTCAGTGGATAGAATGCAGTGATGGTTGTTGTCATTAATGGAAACAATAGAGACAGCAGGATAAGAAGGATAAAACCACGTGGGGATTTGGAAGTAAAAGCTCAGGAGGAACAGCCTTGAAGAAAATGCACGCAGCAAGAGCTTACAGAAGAAAAAGGAAAAAGAGTCAGTGACCGTAGGATCTCATACAAATTTCCCGAAAGAACGAGGGCCGTCAGATCTGTAAAAGTTGTGAGAGAGATAAACCAAAGGAGCAAATCGGGGATCGGGACTTTGAAATGTCCTGTTCACTCGACAATGAAAACCCCGAAATCGCGAGATGCGATTTCGCTATTTAATCGCAGTCGTTAAATCAAGCAGGGATCTGGACCGTTCATTTGTATGGACACGTGGCAGCCAGGAGGCCTCATCGACAATTCAGGGATCGGGATTTCATAATGCAAAGTTCACTCTACAACGAAATCCCCGATTTCGCGATATGCGAAATCCCGACGGAATCTGAACCGTCAGATCAACATCGACTCGAC
>JZKD02S1678029.1:386478-396839 GCA_000966675.3 Picea glauca | reverse complement strand
TGTAAAAAGGTCATTTTGTAAGATCGATTACTGATTGTTTCAGTATCGAGACTATTCTTCGGGGTAGTTTAGAATCGTTGATCCTATAGATACTTCAAAGATGGTCGGAAGCAGTGGTATTTGTGCTGTATGAAGTGGTAGCTCAAAGATGATGGGAGAGAAATAGCGTGTCTATGAAGTTCAGAGATGGGTGTAACTGCATATGAGGACCAGTGAGACAGACATGACAAAATTTGTGTTGTAACCTTTTTGTTATGTTTTGTAATTTGTGATTGTAATATTTGTAATGTAAGCATTAAGGGAGGGTGTTAGAGATAATGCTTACAGCAACAACTGTGAGTTAGCCTTACAACTGTTGTAACTATGAGTTAGCTGTTGTAATTGTGAGTTTCTAGGTTAACTATTTTTAGCTAATCAGATCCACTTTCTTAGGATCTAGATTGTTAGGAGTCGGTGATCTGGATGCTATATATGTAAACTCCATTTATCTGTGTAATACATTCTATTATTGTGTGTTAATCTTGTGGAATGGCTGCTCTCTCGATTTCTAAGTGCCACAGAATGAGTTGAGGATCCCATACACTCCAGAACCAAAAACAGAAAGTACTTTCGATTGACCGAAACCTACTAGTTTTTGAAAACCATGATTGTCGAGGCATTGGTAAATGTGAAAGAGTAGCAAGACATCCTCCACTCCTTACTCATCTTTGAAGGGAAGTTAAAGGCTCTCTATGGAGCGGTCTTTGGACTTAAAATCATCGTCATGAAAGCTCTTGAAAATAAAGGAAAAAGGGAGATGGGTCAACTAAGATTGCTCGAACAAAGGAAAAAGGGAGATGGGGTCAACTAAGGTTGCTCGAACAAAGGATAGCCTAATTGAAGTGAACACGGAGTCTCCACAAATGAAGGAAGCTAGTGAGGACTCCAAGGATGTTGACTTGATCTTGGAAGTGGATGTCGAGGCATTTCCCCCTTTTCCAAGGGTTGATTGATGTGATCAATCTATGATTTTTTGGTTTTTATTTTTATGAATAGTTATTCTTTAGAGTATCATTTAACATAACCCTATGTTAATATGTGACACTAGACACATATATATTTAAATATGAAGAACCAATGGTTTTTTTTAACAGGAATGACTATGATTTTAGAGTATCATTTAACATAAGCATATGTTAATATGTGACACTGGACACATATATATTTAAATATTAAGAACCAATGGTTTTTTCTAATAGGAATGACTATGATTTTAATTTTATAAGATTTATGTTACAAATATATATATTATATATATATATATTTATATAGTAAAAATTAATATAAAAGGTTTAATTTACATAAAAGGATCAAATCTTTCAAATAAAGCTTTACACTTTGAGGGATATGACCCCTCATATAAATTTGGAGTTATGTATATGTTTTGTATAATAAATACCCCACTCCCACTTTCACTTTCTCCCACTCTCACTTTCACTTTCATATATGAGGAAATGAATTTAAAATGATCCCTATTACAACTCATTTTAATGACTATTCATGCTAATTAACATAAACTATTTAAGCTTGGGTATTTCAATCATCTCTAGTTTTGAAACTAAAAAGTACGAAAGTAACTGAGACTATGAATTTTTAAATTTATCAGTAATTGAGGAAAGGTAAAACAAGACATTATGAAAACTTTGGACATGGATTAAATCTGTTTTGTTCATAATGCAAACTAGTTTCGATCAATCATAACCAATTTTTTAAAATTGTGACAGAGAAATTTACTGAGGACGAAGCCGTGAAACAAAGTCGCAATGTTAATAGGTTGTCACAACGGATTGTGTCCAGAAAGAATCGAAGTAATTATCTGGCAAGTACATAGCAGAAGGTATTCTCCTATTTTTAAGTAATCCAAATGTTAAAAACGAACGTAAATGAGAGGGTTTGTAAAAGAAACTAGTGCCAACCATTGAATCAGGTTTGCTGAAGCATAATGAAACCCTAGAAGAAAACAAACTCACCGATATACCAACGGCCATACTCTTAATCCTTTCCAACACATGTTGAACAATCTTCCTCACGTGCTCACCCTCGTCACTGGTTATTCACAACAAAACAAAATAAATAAACGAAGTTAATAACGTGTACAGACGTAAATACCATATAGCTATCATAAAGAAATATCATATGTGGATAGTTCTCATCCGTTACAGGTTACTTGGAGATCTAACCCACTTATTTCTGAAACACGAGAAAGAGACTCTCCACTTTTGAATAGTGGCGGGATCGTGTCGTGGCTTCCCTTCATGAGTTTCAGGGTCACGAGTTTTCTTCTCTTCCAGTTTGCCAAGGGCTTCAGCATACAATCCTCTGCCTTGCGTCCACAGTAGCACAGCAGGCTCAACATGGTAAAACACTGGGATAATTGGAGCCCCGGCCTCCAACATGTAGACGAGCTCCTGGAGACACCATTCTGATTGTGCATATCGTTCAGAGAAAATTCCCACATGGACGGAGGCGTTTGCAATAGCTTCTATTATTTGCGAAGGGAAGTTCTCTCCCACTTTCAATTCCTTGTTATCGAGAAAGACTCTTAATCCATAAGAAAGCAGGGCACTGTAGAGATGCGCGGCGAAGGTTTTCTTGACATCCAAACCGCTGTGGTTGATGAATACATGGTAAGAGTTACTGGTGCTGGGAGATGCAGCGCTGGAGGAAGCCATTGGAATGATATGGATAGATGTCAAGATGGATAAAATGCAGAAGAGATGCTCCGCGTAGGCGGTTAGGGAGGAAGAAGGTGCGGTCGATTTTTTTTTTGTTGACAAATCGAAATTGTGATTCGTATATTTCACCGAAAATCTAGGGTTGTGATCGAATGTACTGAACGTTGGTTAACATAGAATAAAAATAAAGTATCCCATGGTGTGTGGCTTCTCGGCTTGCCTAAGTTTCGCACAATTATGGTGATAGCATTACATTTTTTAACAATCCTTATTGATGCTTATTGATGACCATGATTAACATCAACATTGAAATTTGATCTAGATTCAACCAATTTAAAATTTAAATGTGTGTATAATAAAATTAAAATATAAAATATAAAAAATTAATGTTTTTATTAATTAAATGTAATTTAAGTTGTTTGATCTAGATTCAATCAATTTAAAATTTAGATGTGTATATAATAAAATTAAAATAAAAATTATAAAAAGATAATGTTATTATTAATTAAATGTAATTTAAGTGGTTATAAAAAAATGTTTTTTTTTTTAAATATAATTTTTTTTTTTTTTTTAAATAACATATAAATTAAATTGAAATATTTTGGTTGTATCTTTTTTATCCTTTTAAATAATATATAAATTATATTGATTTTTTTTTCAATGATTGATATTATTTAAATATTAAATTAATTACATTGTATTATTTTTAATTAAAATTAAAAAATGAGTAAATGAAAACTAATAAAATATCGCATTCAACTGTTGTGGTTATTACTAAAGAGGTTATCCTTATCAAAGATTTCCTATGTCAGGATAAAATAATTTAATGAAGAGCACAATTCAGTGGTGTGTCATTGTTTTATAAAGAAAAAGAAAAATAGAAAAATATTTGAAGTGAAAATTTTGACGTTATGGTTAATTATGTTATTTGGCAAATAAATTAATTATATTGTATTATTTATAATTATAATTAATTATAATTAAACTAAAAGTAATAAAACATCACATTTGACTTTTCAGAGTTTTTTAGGTCACGCTGAGATAATTTAATAAAAAATATATTATAAATATAAATGATGTATGTTAATAAAACATCACGAGTTTTAAGAACTTCTTATTCATGATGAAATATTTTAACAAAAGCACAATAATATAAATGGTGTATGTTATTGTTTTATACGGAAAAAATTACAATAAATCAAAACGAAATGTTTTGTTCTTCTTAAAGTAACTTATTTTGTTTTATTACTTAAAGTGGTCATCTTTATCAAAGTTTTCCCATTCATAATGAAATACTTTAATGAACACAGTAGTTGATATGTTTACCATTATTTTACAAGGAAAAGGAGAAGTGGATAATATGAATATATACATATTTTGTGGACAAAATTACTTAAGTTTGATATGTTACCATGGAATCATAAAGTTTCATAGATCATGAAGAAATAACATAAATCAAAACGAAATGTTTTGTTCTTGTTCTTCAAGTAACTTATTTTATTTGGTTTTATTATTTAAAGTGGTTATCTTTATCAAAGTTTTCCATGCATAATGAAATACTTTAATGAACACAGACGTTTAAGTTGACATGTTACCATGGAATCATAAAGTTTCATAGGTCATAAGAAGAAATGACATAACGAAGAATAAAAAATAATAAGATCATATTATTATTTTAAAGTAAAAGAGGAAAAATGGACAATATGAGCATATATATGAGTTGAAAGTCTATGCCAATTTGAACTTCCATTAATTCCTAATAAGCCATTACTAAGCTTTACCCATTCATAGAATTCATCATTGAAGTGATGATGTCAAATCATACAAATCATACAACTGGGAATACATAGCCAAACAAATGTATTCAAGTTTAATGACTATAAGGATATCAGTTTTCAAGGTCAAGATTTTTAAAGAACTGTAATTTCATCCGTGGAAAAAAGAGTGGGGTGTTACTTGAAGCACCAATTTTTTATTCAAGGGATGATTTTAAGAATTTGGTTTCAACCATGATATTTGTTAAGTTCATGGTTTCAAAGTAGTTGCAATTTTATCCTTGAAAAAAAATGGTGTTGTTGTGAGCACCACTTTATCATTTGGAGGTTGATTTTAAGGTTTTTGTTGGAAATATTATGAGGCTATCAATTCCATGGTTGTAGAATGTGTTAATTTTAACCCTGAAAAAAAAGGTGCTACCACTAGTACCACTTTGAGAAATATGGGTAAAAACAATGATTAAATGCAACCTTTAAAAAATGATAACTTTTGAGGGTTCTCACCAAGTCATTCATACTTAGAGGAATACAATAAGATGTGAAATATATAATTAGGGTTTATAATTTTGAATAACTATGTTTTTTTTCCATCAATGATATCTACATCTTCTTAACTAACTCATCAACAATTGGTTCACTAAGAGAAAATATGTCACAAAGTGGGATTTGAACCTAGGTGGAGAGGGTAAGAAATTTCCTCACAACCACTTAATCTACACCCAATCGACAATGTCATCACATTCATACATTTTTAATTTTTAATTTTGATTCTTTATTAAATAATAAAAAAATGAATCATAATTTTGATTGCTCAACAAAACATTGTAACTATGAGTTACACCTTACAACTTGGACAATTGGAGATTATGTTTCAAAATAAATTGTTTATAAATTGGGGATAATTGTTTCTAAAATGGAGATAGTAAAAGGAAAAATTTTACCTGAAAAACTTGTCATTATAAGGTCCATAGGGAGAAAAGAGAAACCATATCTACTACACCATCTTCTTCCCCATCCGCCTCCATGCAACATCACAATTTTTTTTATTTTTTTAAATAACATATAATTATAAATTAAATTAAAATATTCTGATTATATAATTTTTATCCTTTAAATAATATATAAGTTAAATTAAATTGAAATATTTTAATTTTATGATTGATATTATTTAAAAAAACAAATTAATTGCATTATATTATTTTAATTAAAATTAAATAATAAATAAATGAAAACTAATAAAACATCGCATTCAACTCCTTGGTTATTACTAAAGCGGTTATCCTTATCAAAGATCTCTTATGCCACGATGAAATGATTTAATGAAAGAGCACAATACACTCGTGTGTCATTGTTTTATAAAGAAAAAGGAAAATTGAAAAAATATTTAAAGTGAAAGGTTTTGATGTTATGATTAATTATGTTATTATTTTTTTAAGAATGGTTGGGATAGATTTATATGAAAAAAGTCATCACAATTTAAGCAAATGTATCTAGTTATGTTTGAAATTAATGTAATTATTGTGTTACAATTCTAATCATAAGTTAGTTAGTTTATCTAACTGTTATACAGTTACATTACAGTTATGGTTTTTTTGAGTTATTTCCATTATGTTTCTGTTGTTTTTTAACAATGGTATCAGAGTAGATTGATGGTATAATGGCCTTGAGGATTCATAATTTATCAAAGTCTCTTTAGTATTAAGGGACATGATCACAATTTTTCCTGTGCATGTTCCTTCTACTATCCACATTGGGGAAGGTCGAATGATTATTGAAATTGCAGTAGTGAACAAAGAAGCAACAACCTACATGAGGAGAACATTTTCTTCACTGTGAGGAGGATGCCAACAATCAACATGAAGAAACATGAAGAAGAAGATTGCTTGCACTCCTCCATTTTATGTCTGAAGCGAGTACAATTTGAAAGAAGCAGTCCGACCTTGGGGCATGATCTCAAGTCTCGTGACACAATGAAGCAAGAGAATAGTTTCCATTCAAATAGCTTGCAGTCTTGGTGAAATAATTGTGCATTGATTTTATTTTTGATTTTTTAAGAGAACCCAACCACTCTATGCATGAGCCTTTACTATAGAAGAAGTTTGACAATGGAGAACAAGAAGTACATTTCAGCGGAAGAATAAGAATCGCCAGTGGATAACGAGAAAGGCATTGGTTGTGACGAGATAATATATACAACTTTGAAGAACTGTTGGCACATCCAAAATAAGAATTCAAGATTCTGTTCGTGGATGGATCATTGTGGGTAAGTGAGCCATTATGAATTGTCCATCCGCCTCTTGCGCTCCTCTTCATAGAGTTTTAAGGAGAGCCAACCATCTGAGCGCAGGTATGATGTCACTGTAAATCAAAGACACCAGTCTCTCTATCTACGATTGTTTATTGCAATGTTCTTACAGTGCAACTAGGCTAGTGGAGCCGATTGATAAGAAAGTCCGATTGAAAGACAAAGCCCGCAGTTTAGGTTTGCATCAAATGATGGTTGTAGTTTAGAATTCTTGTGAAACTTTGTTGACCTTCATAGAAGAGTGGCTTTAATCTATTGCACATTGGAGTAAAAGGGATGCATTTTTTAATATTTTTAAACTCACTTTTATCACGGATCATAAGCATACTTTTTTTATTAAAAAAAATGTGATATAATATGTATTTTTAAGGAATTATATGGGAGTTATAAGATTGAAAATTTAGATGGAGGAGTTTTCTCTATTATAAGTGAATGTTTTTTTTCTGAAGTTATAAGGGTGCTAAAGGGTGCTTGTCATGGTGTTATAAAAAGTTTTTGGTTAAGGAGTTATAAGGTTTTGTATGGAGGGGTTTTCTCCATTGATTGTAATTGGAGTTATATGGGTTTTTTATTTTTCCTTCAACATGTAAAGGTGTTATAAGAGGATTTTTAAAGTTTTGTAAAAAGAGTTATAGGGGATCATCCTACATAAGGAAATTTCATATTTGTCTTTGCGTCCTTGACCCACCCGAAATTGAATAAAGGGGTCTTAGGATCTTTGTGTGCGTCTAAGTCATTGGTCATCTCTCTTCCATAATTGAAGAAATATTTACAATATTGCGCACATTAGTTAACTCAACTACAGAAACTAAAATTGCAATAAACAAGTGCACTGCTAGTACAGTGATTACTTGTTTACAAGTAACGCACAAGAAATTTGATATGTTCAAACTTCAAAACAAAATGTTTTCTGATGAGTTAAATCTCCTTTGACACCAACAATGTGATTTCAACAAACAAAATGACATCAAGGATAAAAATAATGAAGACGTTCAGTTGACTAGTGATGACAGTCATAAACATGAAGATGAGTTGGATGAAGTCCCTATGTCAGAACAAGTTACAGATAAATGTGGCAAAGAAATTAGAATTGTTCGACCATGGGAAGCATTATGCTTTAAACAAAATCAATATGGACTAGAATATGTAAAGGATGCTGGCAACCTTTTTCGTATTCCTAATTGTTGTGAACCTGTTTGCTTTGTGAGTGGAGGTTTTTTGAATGATGATAAGAAGACAGAGCTTGAGGATATTGGTAAGGAACAGGTACAGAATATTTTTGATGATGATATTACTACAGATATTCCAGATCGTGATAATCGGTCAGATAAAGAACCTATACAGTGCAAACACTGTCACCGGTTTGGCCATGATAAGTGAAATTGTTTTGATCTTCACCCATGTAGATTTTGTGGGAAGACAAATCACCTCTCAGTAAGGTGTCATAAGAGCAATCGGAAATATATTCATTTTGAATGGTTAGGAACTTGATGTTGGAGTTTGGAAGCCAATTTATTGGAGCATTCTTATCGACGGATTTATACACAAGTACAACCTTACTTGATTGGCAATATTTCTACAATTGACGAACATGAATGTTTTTTAGGATTGGATGATATAGGGTATGATCGGGGCCCAAATGATGTAGTCTTCTAAGTTGAAGATCGAGTCTTCAAACTCCGTTGGAAGACAGTTTGATTAACCTTTTCCACTTTACATTGTGAAATCGTACACATTGTTCTAGTAGCTTATACAGGTGTTGGATCTCTTCTTGGCCATACTTGTGAATGATGGTCAAGGGAATTTTTACCACTTGTCCTTGACAGGGGGGGAATCTAAAGTTTTCAGTCAGGTTCCAAGTTTGATTTAGAGCCTGTGATCAGATTATCAAGTATGCAACCTAGTTCCTGGTATGCATTCTTGTTCCTGAACATATTGTTGTTGATATGGTTTGTGGTGAGCTTTAAACCACCAATTGAGCAGAAGACATGAAGTTATGCTTGTTACATTTTTAAGATTTTTGAGCCTTGAGCTCTTGTTAGTTTATGGTAAACTTCAAACCATGCCATTTAGTAGAAGACATCATCTTCTGCTAGACATTGGTTTGTGGTCATCTCGAAACCACCAGATTGGTTTGTGGTCATCCCAAAACCACCAAATGAGTTTGTGGTCACACTTAAACCACCAATTTAGTAGAAGACATCAACTTTTGCTATTTTTTTTCAGACTTCATAGAGCATCTTCAACCATCCCTCTAAATATTCGCTTGACACATTATTGATTGTCAAGTAGTGGCAATTTTTCAAGCAAGAACAAACTTATGATTAAGGGGGGATGCCAAAACTCTAATTATAAGTTAGTTAGTTTACCTAGCCATTATAAAGTTACATGATAGTTATGGTCTTTTTGTATTATATATGTATGTCTATGCACATGATTTTTTTCTCATTGATGAATATAGAGTATGCCTTTTCTGTCCGTATTTATTTATCTCTGTTCATCATGGTTTCTTGATTGCTTGAGTTATTTCCATTATGTTTCTATTGTTTTCTTCATTATGAATCTAACACATTGTTCCAAATAAACTACAATTTTACCATGCGAAGATGGAAATAAACATATTTAATAGCAACAAAAATTTGCAATTCATAAAAAAACCGAATGCTAGTTGTGGAATTGCCCTGGTTCTTCTTGTTGGTTCGCTAGTTGAATTTCTGGGTTCTCCTCTGTTGGGTTTTCCTATGAAAATTGCCAATCTTGATTCTCCTCTTCCCAAATGCGATCTGTGAATCCTGGCACTATAGGAACATGCTGGTCATTACTGGCAGTAGAATGAAAAGTCAAGGGTAGCCGAGATTCATCGGTGCCAACAGAATGTGCTGGTTGTTGGGGATTCCCCAAATGTTGAGTAATAACTCCAATATGCCTTGTGTTCCAATTGACCCCTCTTAGAACGATCGCCAATTCTTGATTGTGAGAAATTTCTTGTTGTTGTAGTTGGGACTGAATCTTTGCCATGCTTTCGCACATCCCTTGATTTTCTTGTTGAAGTTCATGGTGTCATGCGCCTAAGCGCTCTTCAATTCTCTTGCAGTTTGTTCGCAAAGCTTGGAGCTGCTCTCAGAGTTCTTCAACGGTGAAAAATGCGCAGGAGCAGGGAGCTCTGGACCTCCTCAGCATGGTGTAAAGGAGGTTCGATAGGTTGAGATTCGAGCAGGAACTGTGCAGGAAGGAGCAGGGGCTAACTGAGAGAAAGACTCGGGTGGAGGGGGGCAAGGAGACCTAGTCAGAATCGAGGGAATTGGAGAGCCAGATGAGAAAGATGTGACGATTAAGCTGTATCCATGGGAGAAGGATAAAAAAATCATTAAGCGAGAGGGGAGCCATTGGAACCCATGAGCAGAGGTGATTTCAGGACATAGATGATGTTGAAGGATGATGGCAGATCGTCCAGGAGAGAAGACGAAGATCCTCAAATAAATGAGTGCTCGAGTGTGAGGGGAGGCTTGACATGGGGGGGAGAGGGGAGGCATGTGGGAAGTAGGGGATCACGTGCCAAGAGGAGTG
>JZKD02S1678029.1:374131-386468 GCA_000966675.3 Picea glauca | reverse complement strand
CCCTAACAAATATACTAAGGCTTTTAAGCTAAGTACAAGAAAATGAAAATCTAGGAGTTTATTGCTTTATCAAACCATTAACCATTAAACTGAAAATAAACATGAACATTCATTCTACAGGATATATATAGATATATATATATATATATATATATATATATATAAACCAATGTTTAAAATTGAAGATCGGTGGGATTCGACCCTGGAACCTCCGCAATAGCCAACAACTTTACAACTCCGCCCATAACCAATGCACCACCGATGCCACTTGGTATATCCGACCATAATAATTACTTAAAAGGTACAATTCACCCAGAGGCAGGGGGAGGCGTATACCGTACGGACTTGTAGGCACAAATTTTGAGACATGACTGTCATAATTGCAGGTTTTAGAGGGCACACAAATCAAGACAAAATTCTTCTTGGGCTTGGGAGTGCTAGATTCATATCAGAATGTGGAGATAGTTGTTTTTGGGTAATTCGATGCCACAAATCCAATGGTGATGTACTTTTTCTGATCTAAGCATTATTTATGCATCTTAATTTCAGAATGAGGTATATTCATGTATTTGGAAAATTCTTTTGTTGAGTTAATGAAAGAGCCTACCCATTTGAGAGTAGGCCCTAGAGACATATTCCACTAGGGTTGAACTCCGTTATCAAGTTTTTGTGTTCATATCTGATGCTTATGTCTCTTCATTTTTAAGTTTTCCCTTCTTTAATGGTGCACTTTAAATTATGCTCATTTAATGCAATTCTTTATAAGTCACGATGAAAAGATCTCGAATCATGTTGGGATCAGAGCAGTCATCTTTGACTTGAATTGTTGAGTGTGAATTCTTACTAGGGCCAAGCATAAGTAGGGTGAAGGAACTCTTAATACTTTCAATCCCGAATTTGGTTGTGTATCCAGAAGGAAGAAAATGGAAGAAGAGGACAAGTGTGATGAACAAGAGAAAAACTTACACATGGTATTTAATCGCATGTCAGAAATGGTCGAGTGAATGTATGGATATTATGAGAAGAGGATGAAGAAAAAAGGGAATAAAAAGGAATAATTTGTCCATATACACCAAGACAAAGATTTGCAAATACTAGAAATCACCTGGATACACCAAGACAAATTTGTAGATACTACGAATCACCTAGAGGTTGTGTGAGAGGGGAAACTTAAAACAAAGGAGCGCTTCCTGCAAATGTAAAAAACTTGAATTAAAATAATTACAAGGAAGGATTTTACCTATTGACAACTTTGAGATTAATCCTTCTTTTAACGAGGAATTGAGAATGGATGAAGTAGATTCTTTCAAGAGGGAATATTATTCGTTGTCACACATATTGAAGGGCTATGATTTAATATTGTATCATCATTGCATCTCAAAAAACAAGCGTTAGTCATTAGGCGAAGAAATTATCAATTTTTACAATTAGTAATTTTTTAATCGTCAAGTAATTTTCCTTTAGTTACGGTTGTTTCTAACTTTTCCCATTTAAATGTTTCACTTTCTTGTTGTTTCTAATATGGTAATGATACATTGAATGTTTCCAATCTGCATGTTTTTCTAGGCTATTCCCATTTCTCCATTCTCTGCTCTGTGCACTCTTAGTTCCTCTACACTCTCATCGACATTCTGTGGATGGGGCTTTGTCATAGAGTCCATTGGATCTACTCCAAGACCATCAAGAAACTTTCCAAAGATCGAGCAACGTTGAGGATCTCGATGTTGTTAGCCTATGGCTTACCTTAACCAATCACTAAGTCTAATTGTCACCTATATTTGTATTATTCATTTAGGATATTAGTAATATATCCTCGAGTTATGACTAAACAATCCAGACGTCACATCTTCCACTAGGAGAGCAACAGATATACTCAAACATTTTTTATAAATTTGCTCAACAATTCATTCAACAATTTGCTCAAACAAAATTTTTCTTCAAATCTCCTCCACGATTTTCTCAACTAAGACCACGATTTTCTCATCAAATCTCCTGCACAATTTTCTCTCATGCTCTCTATAGATGTGCTCATGCATGATATTCACATATCAACAATTTCCTCATTTTTTAACCCCCTTCTGCGTGATTTTGGTGGACATTTTTTCAATTGATATTAAATTATCAAAATCATTGCAAATTGTTTTGTTCATATTGAGGTCTGGTTGAAGGACCAGATGGAGGACCAGATGAAGGAATGGAAATTGTTTCAACATAAAGATATGGAGGTGAGTAAATGTAATATTTTTTTCTCATTAGTAAATGTATGAATTAGAGATGTTCGTTAATTCTTTATGACTTAGGAAAATTTGTAAGTGAGTGATGAACTGAGGTTGTAAGAAACTCATTTTTTGAGAAGACATTTACTGTTTTCTTAAGTCTGTCAAAGTAAAAGAGAAATTTTATGAATTTAAATCCTTGTTAAAGCATGGTGATGGAGAAAGTACATTGTTTCCTTCCCATTGCATGTGGTCTCGTAAGAGATATACTTATAATAAAATTGAAGTCTTTTGCTCAGTATCCTAGATCTGCCTGAAATTGAATAAGGGGATCTTAGGTACACCTTGTGTAGTGTGCATTGGTGATCTTTTCATGAAGGCTTATATTGTTTACTATCTAGTTTTGACATAAAAAAACTTACAATTTTAGCATTTAACTCAACACACACAAGCTCAAGCACAATGTTACTCATGCACATGCATTGAAGAACAAGTAATGAAAATCAAGCATCTACAAAGAATACTAAAGCAATGAACAAGTCAAGCTCATAATCAAAGGAGAACTAGACTCAAAAGCATTCAAGTCGTCAACCACATAAGTAATGGACAAATCAAGGATTTCAAACTCAACACATCATGGAGCATTTGAAGTTAAATTGTAACTTGCAAATAATGTTTGTTGCAAGATTACTTGATCAAGTTGATTTTTACTTGCAATAATGTATTTGTAAGTTTACTTGTCTTTTTGAAATCAAGTTGAATTGAATTGTAATTTTCAGGTGCATTCTCGACTGAGTCCAACACCCAAGAGCCATTGCAATTTTGATTAGAAATTTGATAGGGTTGAGTGTTGAAACTCAAATCATTGTAAACATCAAGTTTTCAGGTGCATTTTCGGTAGTAACCGACACCCTCAATTTCTTGGAAGAAAACAAGTGAAGTTCAAGCGAGCGATTCAAATGAGATATTCAAGTGAGAGAGTGCAAGCGAGCGTGAAGAGAAAGTGGACGTGAAGTTCAAGTGAGATATTCAAGTGAGCGAGTTGCAAGTAATACTTCTTTTGTTGAGTCAATTTGTAATCAAGATCTACCTGCAGAAGGAGACCTCATTTAGTGTTTTGAAATGGCTATAAATCTAGAATTATTAGAGTTATTGAACACTCTAATAAACATCACTGAAGAAAACAAAATGATATTGATAAAATCAACTCTTCAATCAGTGCTAACTTGTTTGCAAGTGATGCAAGATAAATTTAGACGTCTTCAATCTCTATCCCAACTATTGAATGATGAGTTGATAGATCTCAAAAATCAACAACTAGTGAATTATTCCGAACTAGTTTTTGTTCAAAAAATCCTCTCTATGATGATGAAGATGATTTTGATCAACAATCAGTGAAGGACAAACTGAGTAAGACAAATCCATATGCAAGAAAAGATGAATCTGTTCATGAACCTACATTTCAAGAGTTTTCTTTTGAGTTTAGTGAAGAAAACCTTTCAATGCTGCAACAACATGCAGTAAATCCACTTCCAAAGATTTCAAAACAACAGGTTCAAAATACTCTTTCCAATCCCATCATTAGATCTTGGGAAGAAATCATCTACAACAAGAATAGAACAAGACTTGGATATGACAAGGAAGTTACGTTTCATATTCCCGATTATTTGAGACCAATCAAGTTCCATAGTGTTGGATTCCTTCAAGAATCTTCAACTTCACCTATTCAAGTTCAACATCATAATGCAAAATTTCAACATTGTAGTCGAGTTGGTCACGTGGAGAATAAGTGTTTTAATCTCCATCCTTTCGAGCATTGTGGCAAGAATAACCATTCTTCAGATAGATGCTCAACACTGAAGAAACCTGCAAGATTGAAGATTCACTATGAGTGGATTGATCCATGGTCGTGTTCATCAACAACCAAGTGATTATATAAGTCTTACCAAAAAATTCAATCTCGATTAAAGACCAATCTTGTAGCACATAACATTTTTGTATCTCACATAAGTGGTCCCCTTATGGCATAGCTTTCAAGCATGGCCCTCATGGGATGAGATAACATGTGGTTGTTTCCACATGCCCACTTTGTGTTGTACTCAAATGGAACAAGTATGCTACTCTCTTGAGCATAGAAGGAGGGAGTACAATGATGTAACTCTTCTTTACCTTAAGGGGGGGAGTTCAAAATTCCAGTGAAGATGGTTCACGAAACCACTTGAAGTCTCTCCTTTCAACTGACAAAGGGGGGAATTGATGATGGAATTGAAGATGGTTGTCAGACAGAAAGCTTCGAAAAAAACCAACAATTATGCTAGGTGGGCATGAAATTTGAAAAACGGGCAACTGTAGTCTATAGATGACAAACTTTAGCAGAATTATGGTTCAATAAGTTGCAGTTGAATCATACATGATTGGGATTTTGATTTTGAGATAAATGATGTGGACGTTTGGTTCACATATATGGTCATTCGATCTAGAAGAGGACAAGAGGTTCCTTCTGCATTACATCTTGGCATTTGATTGAGTTGTCAATAATTTTTTAGGGATGTGTCATACTAGAAGTTGATTCACTTCTCTTGGTTCGCTCTCATCATATTGGAGTTTACATTAAGTGAACAAATTGCAGGCATCCTAACTCACATGATTACATAGTGATATTTTCCAGATATGGAAGACTTTGGAAGAATTATGGTTCAATAACTTGCAATTGAATCATACATAGTATACATTGGGATGTTGTTGGACACCTAAAAGTGTCAAAATTGGTTAGTGGTCATCCAAAAAAAAAATCATTAGATACATGGTATCAATTGATCAGTGGTTATCCAAAACCACAAATTCATAGAGCACTTCAGTGATACACCGATAGTAGAGTGGTGATACTACATGTTCACCAATTAGTTTAGAAATTGATGGAACCGAGCGCTTTAACTGAAAGGCGATATTAGGAGCTCTAGGACTCCGACGCTTTGGAGGATTCACCAAAAAAAACACTCCAATATCCCAGAGTGGTTACCGACTGAAATTGGTCATAAAGTGACATTGACCGATGAGTGTAGGTCCTCTCCCTATCCTTCCACTTCTATTCCTTTCAAACGGTCAAATATGACAGTTGGTGGGGATTCTCCTCCCTCCATGATCTACGGTGGATATTCTCTTTGGGTCTCTGGTTTTCGAAGGTTTTCGCTCTCCAATAACAAAAACCAAAATCTCCTGTACAATCGAACATCAAACTGTGATCTATGGCTCACACTCCTCCTGCAGTTAACGACTGTGATTAACTTCGTAACTTCGACACTCCGGGGTTCCTTGCTCCAAGTGACCACCACTAAACTCTCAAAAAACCAAACACCGAATCGGAAAAGTGAGGAGATATATGGCTAAGATTCCCCTATTTGATCAATGATGAATATTAACTCCGGTTCTTCGGAGCTTTGACACTTCGACCACTCTACAACGACTACCTCCAAAATATCTCGGATAGCCAAAGTGTCGAAGGGATTAACAATCAACGGTCCCTACTTCACTACCAATATACGACTGGGATTTATTCGGGACCTCGGGCTTCGAAGGTTTCCTTCTCCTGGAAACACAAGGACCAATATTTCTCGAAGTGTTGAATCGTTGAATTGTGAGATCTACGACTCACACTGCATGATGTGATCTATGGCTAATATTCACTCTGCTTTGATCTCTCCTCTACAGGTTCAAATCCTTGGCCTTTTCTTGCGTTCTATGGACTTCTATCCCTCCTGAGCTTGGAACTTATGATAAGTTCTCTAGCGCACTCCTTACACTTCTCCTACAATCTAGAACTTGGAAATTTCTTTCCCTCTGCACTACTTGCATAGGCTTTGCACACACTAGCACTATCTATAATGAGCTTGCAACTCTTCGAACTTCAAAGGGGCACGACCATTTTTTATTCCAAATGACTTCTTGTGCCCTCCTAGCACTCCCCCTCTTCCTCACGAGCTTACGAACATAGTCAAAGTGTTCTTTCAGCACCCGCTTGGCACTCTATGCTCTACCTCCTAAGATTTACCAACACTTTGACAAAGTTTTGGCTTCGCACACTCCTTGCACTCACCTTCCCTTGAGCCTTTACACTACTATGAGTGTAGGCACACTCCTTGCACTTTCTCTGTGTAGTCCTTGCAATATCCCTTATGAGATTAATTGATTCCGGTGTGCCCACCTGACACGCTCCTCATAGAACTCCTGAATGAGTTCTAGTACACTCCTTGCACTGACTTTTCAGAGTTTTCCAACAGCTCTAATGTGGACTCCTTTCACATCCTTGAGAGCCCAGAACACTCAAAAATTCACACAGACAGGGAATTCTATCTATTCCTGTAGAGGGAACATTTATATACTCATGGCATTCACACATGCACAGTAAAAATTCATCAAACACATGCTCATTCACATATAACACACACACAAAGATTCATATGCAGGGAAATGTTCTTTTCTATTAAATATGAATGCTTTTTAGAAGAGTTTACAATGTTTACAAGATTGGATTGCAACAAGTCTATTCTCCTTACACTGTCCTAATACAATTGATCTTGTTTTTTTTATATCAAAGAGGGGCTTCTCGAGCCTTCCTCCACCTACTTACATTCAATTACATTTAATTTTTAACTCATTCAGATCAAATCTAAATTCATTTACCTGTCAGCCATTAAAAGTGACTTACATGCAGCCTATACAAATACAATGTCTCTTCCTTCCTCAAGCATTTACATTATTAATTACATTAAATTTAATATTTAAACCCAAAATGAGAAGGTTGGATCTTATCTCTCCTCATGATCTTCTCCATCCATGTGCATTGTTGTGCTGGATTCTTACGTGATGCTGAGTAGGAGTAATGGTCCTGCATCATAATCCTTTGATGACAAAATCATGAGCTCCTTCTCATGGTTCCTCTGTTGTTGTTGTTGATATCCTCTAGGGCCCCAAAATTCACTATAGAGTTGTCCACTTGCCTCAACCACCTCCTCAGTATCTAATTTTGCCTCCTGGCAATCAATTGTTGTATATGCCACTTCACCTTCTTCTTCATAGGCCACTCATACCTCCAACTCTCTTTCTCTTATTGCTTCATTTTTTTCCATTGCAACATCAATATGTCGAGCTCCTCTCTGGTCTCCTTGAGCTCTTTATCCATCTCCTCTCTTCTCATCTTCTTGTGGTCTCTTCTTAGAACTTATGTATGGCCTTCAATTGTGTTCTGTGAAGCCTCTCCTTTCTTAGCCTTTGGGTTCTCCTACTAGAACCTTCTTTGATATTTTAAACTCCTACTGAGTGTAGGCGCACACCTTGTGCTCTCTCCTTCTCCTGAGCACTTCTTGCTCTCTTGATGATTTACTCTAGCTTCTCACCTAAATAGCTCCACATGCTCTCCTCTACTCCAAGAATGCAACTAGTCCATTCCTTTCAGCCAACCTGGCTGTCTTCTTGCTTGTTGGACACTTGAAAACAATATTCACATAGAGCATCTGTATTCTACCTCTCCTCCTTTTCCTATTTCCTACAGACAAAAATCAGATCTGATACCACTTGGTATTCGAAAAAAATTGCATTCAAGATCTGATATTCTCCTTCTCTGCATACTTCCTGTAAATAGAGGTTCTTTTCTAATACCACTTAATGCAAACACCCCTAGCCCCCCTAGTTGGCGCTGTGACCTCCTAGTCTTTGGATCTCTCACGGGAGATGAAATAGCTCTCGGACCCCTGTTGGGTCCCTCCTCAAACACACACATGCCCTCTATTTTACTTGCATAGGTCCACACATAACACGTTGGGTGCTTATTCTAAGCCCCTTTTACTCCTAGGAATCACACCATAGGTGCTAGCCCCTTTTCCCTCAGCAAAATCTCAGATAACCTTGGGATAGAACCAAGTTCTTTAACTGAAAGGTGTTATTCAGAGCTCTGGGACTTCAATGCTCTAGAGGATTCACCAAACACAACACTCCAATCTCTCGGAGTGGTTACCAGTCCAACTCAGTCATAAAGTGGCATTGATCGGTGGGTGTAGGTCCTCTCCCTATCCTTCCACTTCTCGTCCTTTCAAATGATCAAATATGATGATTGGTGGGGATTCTCCTCCTTCCATGATCTACAGTGGATATTCTCTTTGGGTCTCTGGGTTTCAAAGTTTTTCATGCTCCAACAACAACAACCAAAATCTCTCAGACAACCAAACATCGAACTGTGATCTACGACTCACACTCCTCCTGTAGTTAATGACTTTGATTAACTCTGAAGCTCTGACACCCTGGGCTTCCTTGCTCTAAACGACCACAACTAAACTCTCGAACGGTCGGATGCCGAATTGGTGAAGGGAAGAGATCTATGACTGATATTACCCTATTTGATTGATGATAGAGATTAACTTTGATTCTTCGGAGCTTTGGGGTTTCGACCACTCTGCAACGAATACCTCCAAAATCTCATGGGTAGCCAAAGTGTTGAAGGGATTAATAATCAACGACCCCTGCTTCACTACAAATCTACGACTGGGATTTATTCCAGACTCTGAGCTTCAGAGGTTTCCTCCTCCTAGCAACACAAGGACCAATCTTTCCTGAAGTGCCGAATTGCCGAATCATGAGATCTATAACTCACACTGCACGATGTGATCTATGGCTGAGATTCACTCCGCTTTGGCCAAGACTTATGTCTTGAGAACCCTCATCGACGAATCTCGTTATCTTGCACTCAAATACAATGGTCGAGATCTGATCTCCTTTATTGTTCTTCTCCTCTGCTCTCTATGCTTCCTCATTGCAATATCTGTCGACCTAGATCTATTTCCACAACCAATCCAATGGATATTGTTGCTTCTTCTCCTTCTCGGCTCCACCTTCCCTACAACGAAGGGTTTCTCAAGGTTTTCAAAGGCTTGGCCTTTGATCTCTCCTCTGAAGGGTCAAATCCTTGGTCTCTTCCTACGTTCTACGAAACGGTATCCCTCCTGATCTTGGAACTTACAATAAGTTATTTTGCACATTCCTTGTGCCTCTCTCGCAATCTAGAACTTATAAATTTATTTCCCTTTACACTCCTTGCATAGGATCTGCACACACTAGCACCATCTCTCCTAATATTGCAACTCTTCGAACTTCAAAGGGGCTCGACACTTTGTTCTTTCAAATGACTTCTTGTGCCCTCTTAGCACTCCCGCTCCTCCTCCTAAGCTTATGAACATATTCAAAGTGTTCTTTCAGTGCCCTCCTAGCACTTTGTGATCTTCCTCCTGAGATTTAATAGCACTTTGGAAAAGTTTTGGCTTCTCTTACTCCTTGCACTCGCCTTCCCTTGAGCCTTTACACTACTATGAGTGTAGGCGCACTCCTTGTGCTCAGTCTGTGCACTCCTTACACTATCCCTTCTGAGCTTAATTGATTCTGGTGTGCCCACCTGGCATGCTCCTCATAGAACTCATGAATGAGTTCTAGTGCACTCCTTGCACTAGATTTTTAGATTTTTCCAAAAAATCTAATGTGCACTCCTTGCACATCCTTGAGAGCCCATAACACTAAGAAATTCATAGAGACAAGGAATTATATCTATTCCTACAAAGGCAATGTTTATATACTCATGACATTCACACATGCACAGTAAACATTCAGTAAAAATTTAGTAAACATTCAGAAAACACATACTCATTTACATAGAACACACACACATATATTCATATGCAGGGAAATCTGCTTTTCTATTAAATCTGAATGCTTTTTACAAGAGTTTACAATGTTTACAAGACTGGATTGCAACAAAGTCTCAATTCTTCTCTCCTCTCCAGAATTATCCTCTCTTGAGAGTTATTTTCTTTACACTCTCCTAATACAATTGTTCTTTTTTTTACTAAAGAGGGGCTTCTCGAGCTTTCCTCCACCTACTTACATTCAATTACATTTAATTTTCAACTCGTCTGGATCAGATCTAAATTCATCTACCTATCATCCATTAAAGGTGACTTACACGCATCCTATACAAATACAATGACTCTGCCTTCCTCGAGAATTTACAATATTAATTACATTAAATTTTATATTTAAACACAAAATGAGAATGTTGGCGCTTCTCTCTCGTCGGGATCTGCTCCATCCATGTGCATTGTTGCACTGGCTGCTGACGTGCTACTAAGTAGGAGTGATGCTCCTACATCAATATACGTACCTATGCTTAGGAAAGTTGTTGGGCACAAAGATGTATAGTTTGAGGAGGATCGGGCCTTGAGGAGATCGAGATATGAGCCAAAACATATAGGGGATCAACTAAGTCACGAACAGGTGCAAAACATTGGAGAGAAACAAAGTATGGATTCACAAGATACAGGTTTTGGAATAGGTACATGCATTGTTATAAAGTTGACACAGGAGGATGATGGAGAGCAGATTAATTCTATTTCATAGGATGAGGTCAACACATCTAACAAAGGAAATAGAGCCTCCTATATAGAGTGTTGTGAAGACTATTAGGAATGCCAAGGATATAGAGCCTCCTAAGAGGCCTATCAAGGAGACCATACCACTAACATAATACAAATATTATATGACATTAATGAAAGAGATCATGTTGAGCCTTCCATCTTTGAGAAAGCTACACAACAACAAGTGTGGATGGATGCCATGGTGGAGGAGTACAACTCCATGATGAACAATGATGTTTGGGAGGTGGTGTCGAGGCTTGAAGGAAATCAGGTGGTAGTTTCTAGGTGTATCTACAAAGTAAAGCATGCAACATACATGAACGTGGAGAAGTACAAGGCATGCTTTGTGGCCAAGGGGTTTTCATAAAAAGAGGGAGAAGACTATGATGAGACCTTCACCCCGCTGGCTAGATATACCTCTATTCAGGCTCTGATCTCTATAGTAGCAGACATGGGATGGTGTGTACATCAGACAGATGTTAATTTTGATTTCCTCAACAACATCATTTAGGGAGAGGTCTACACAGAGTAGCCAAAGGGTTTTTAAGTTTACAGAAGAGAGTCCCATATGTGTCGACTGAACAAGGCACTATACAATCTCAAACATACACCTCAAGCATGGTATTCAAGGATCGACAGGTGATTGCAGTATATGGGGTTTCATAGAAATGAGGTAGACCCTAACCTATATTTCTTGGTAGGGGAGAGGCCATTGATACTTTTTATGTACGCTGATGATCTTTTCATGAAAGGGGATGAGGGTCTGATTGTTGATTGTAAGAGATATCTTTCCTTGGAGTTTGAGATGAAGAATTTGGGTTTGATGCATTACTTCATAGGTTTGGAGGTGTGGTAAAGAGAGGAACACTTATTCATTGGATAGGGGAAGTACACATTGGAGATCCTGAAGATATTTGGGATGCTTGAGTGCAGGCCTATGTCGACACCTCTAGTGACAAATTGGAGGAAGGTTGATGCCTCAGAATTAGGGGAAGTGGATACTACATTCTATCATGAGTTGATTGGTTCACTCATGTATTTGGTCAAGACCAATCTAGATATCAATTTTTTATTCAATTCCCTCATTCAGTTCATGGTGGATCCAAGGAGAGTGCATTGGGTTGCTGCAAAACATGTACTTTGATATTTGAGGGGCACAATGGAGTATGGACTTCAATATGAGAGAGCAGGTGGAGTGAGATTGACAAGATTTACAGATGTTGACTGGGAAGGATGCTTAGTTGACAGGAAGAGTTCTTTAGATTGTTTCTTTAGATTGGGTTGAGGTGTTTTTTCCTGGTTCAGTCTGGAGTAGAAGTCAATGGTATTGAGCTCTGCAGAGGTGGAGTACATGGCAGAAAGTACAACTTCATGTGATTCTATTTTGATGTGAAAGCTTCTCATGGCGACTATCATTTGTTGTGATAAAAAATGTTGTATAAAACTCTTTGAGAATCCATTATTCCATTACAAGATAAAGCACCGTGATATTCAATATCACTTCATTCACAACTATGTGCAGAAAGGGGCCATGAGACTGGAGTATGTACCGACTATTACACATGAAATTTGCACACCTAGGTACCTCGCCCTAAGTGTCATAAAGTGTCATATAAGTGTCTCATACACCTTGACACCATGGAATAACCTATGTCACAATCCCTAGTC
>JZKD02S1678029.1:362198-374081 GCA_000966675.3 Picea glauca | reverse complement strand
AGTACACAAGAGAGAGAGGAGTTTAGAAATACCAAACTTATGATCTCATGAGAAGGGATGGAAAGAATTGTGAAGCATCTAACTTATGATATCATGAGGAAGATGTCATTTGGAGCATCAACATTCTGTGTGTGGATTGTTTAAGCAAGGGTTCAGACAAGGAGGGCTTGACGAAGCTGCTACACTCACATCTATGGTTGTAAGTATTCTTTGTTGTTGTGCTCTTTAATACAATCAATGTTTGGTCCATTTCTTTCAAACTTGTACTTGTTCCATATAATTTTATCTACATTAGATGGATCTATGTTTTGGCTAATCTTAGTAGAGTAGGAAGTCTTTTGTACTTTTGTTTGTCTTGCAGGACCTACCAAGGAGCTCAAGATTGAAGCTCATCCTGGACCTTGCAGGGACAAACGACCTTCATAAGGTACACACCTTCCTCCTTCTCTTTTGTTCACCAACTTGATTAGATCTAAAAGGAAGTCAGTGTCCATGTTAAACACCTTCTGTCTTAGAGTTAAGGGTCTATCTCTCAAGAGGAAATCTACCTGTTCGCAGGGAGATATTCCTACCACAGAAATTAGCGACTCCACTGGGGATCGAATCAAAACTTTCAATTTTGGTTTTCCTCACAAACCTTGTCTTACCCTTTGTTATTTTTAGACCTTGTTCACCCTATATGTCTGATTTCATATGTTGACTGAATCCTTATTCCATCACATTCATTGTGATTGACAAAGTTTGACTGAGTTTTTTGGGTTTCTTTGACAATTTTCTGAGTTTTTTGAAGCATGGTGCTCCCCTGCCTATGTTAGTAGGGCGCTGGCACCCCCTCTTAGCTTTGAACAGAATGTTATAATTCTCTGGTGCCCCTTACACCAGAGCACAACCCTTTCCTCTTCAAAAAAACTTTCCAGAATTGTCTTTTTTGCAGTCCAGTCTCTGCTTTTTCCCTTGCTCAGCTTCTTTGTGCTTCAATATATCTTCCTATTGACCTTTGACACTCTTCTTTCTGAGAAATAAGAACTTTTCTGTTAATATTTTGTGACCTTCTTCCTTATTTTGAGTTTTTTCTTCTGTTGAGAACTTGGAATCAATCCACTGCTTTCTCCTCTCTTATCAGACTAAGCGGGAACTCTGGTGAAGGACATCAGAAATCTGTAAATCGTCTCATTTGGTTATTTGAGGTCATCTTGTCTAAACCTTTCTTTCTTTTTGAGTTTTTGGTGTTCTTTCTCTTGCTTGATTGCAACAAGGGTGTGTTTTTATTTATGTGGAGTTCGCTTCCAGTTACTTCAATCTCACATCTCTTGCAGTCCGATTAGCATAGGAAGATTTACATCCAACTAATCATCGGTCACATATAAACATTTTAGCATTATATTGGATTCCTTATTGAGGACTATTACATGAGGTCATTGCATCTTGGTGCTTGAAAGTGAAAGGAAAATCCTTCTCCTTCCCTTAAAATAGACATTCATTGAAAGAAAAGACTGCTTATAATTTCTTGTGCATGTTTTGGGAACTGAGTCACAATATCATCATTCTTCACTCTCATACACCTCTGATTAAACATAAAGCACTAAAATCAACGTTAAAATAAAATTTATCAGACTTTTTACATTTTGTTAGGAAAACCTACATTAGCTTAAGGTGTAGGGCTTTGGAATAGGTTGAAAGGATAACTTTCCAAAGCTATCAAACAAACTTAGTATCTTGCGGTAGGGAGAGTGAAATCCAATTGTTGTATAGGCTTTCTGGGATCCCCCTCTCACACAGGGTTTACGCACGAGGTCACACTCGGGAGAGCTATGGATATTATCCTTCCGTGTTTTGACTGATTGTAGTAGTCAGATCGTATTATGGGGGTTGCTTGAAGGTATACCCACAATGTTAAGTGGAAGCCTTTCAAGTCGATCTTGGGCTAGATATCCTTCCCTTACGTTTGGATTGGACTGTCGACTGTACCCTCCCAGGGGCTGACTACGAATTGATGACCTTAGTAGCCATAATATTTAGGGTCTTATGCAAGGTGACGGTGAAGGGAAGTCTCACTGTACCTGGAACAGGCATTGGTCAAACTCACTCGGGCTCCCTGGAGGGTAAATCCACAATTACTGTGTGGAAGATTGCACCAATACGTAAGTCCATTAAGCAGGTCACTAACGTAACTGATCCACTCGCTCTATCCCCACCCCTTCCTATTTTGATCTTGTGACGTTGGATTTCATCACCAACTAGTGGTTTCATCGTGGGAAGGTTTGTTTGATTGATTGCTTCTCAGATTCATAGCGTGTGTTGTTTGTTTTACTTAGTGGACCTTAGGTTGAGTCAGTATTAATGGCGTCGAATCCCAAGAGTACCAATGAAGGAACCCTTTGTCCTGAGGAATCTTACACCTTTCCTTCTTTTGGAAACTTTGGTCCTCCATATATTGCCACACTGAGTCTTCCAGGACTCACCATCGGATTACCAGTTTGGTTGTTCCCCACTTCGGTGATCCTGAATCCTCCCAATGTTTCAGCTGCACCTAATACTTTAGATGTCAGTACACCACCCACACATCAACCTCACGTCAACATTTCACCTTCTTTTCCCATTAAGTCTCCTTCCATTTCTCCTTCTTCGCCTAGTGAAAGCTCTAAAGCAAGTAGCCAGGTTGATCAGAAGAAGAAGAAACAAAAAGAGAAGAAGAAGAAGAGCCAGAAAAGGACCAAGGCCCCAACAACATTAGATGTTGGATCCAAGCAACCAACTACTGTTAATAGTACTGGGAGTGTTGATGAGATCAACAAGATTAAAATGAAGAATCTGAAACCCAAATTCCCTTGCAGTCTTTGTAAGGGTGACCACTTTCTGAGGGATTGCCCCGGTCTTATCAAGGTATTAGAAATGTGGTCCTCCACGTCATCAGCCTATGTTAGTCATGCCGATGATACTCCATCAACTAGTGATGTTAAGGTTGGTAAGAAGAAGAAAACTATCAAGTTCCCTTGCATGTTATGTAAAGGTGATCATTACTCTCACCTTTGTCCTCGAATGGACGATGCTTCTTCTCTTTTGGAAAAAATTCAACTTCCAAAAGGTTATTGTAAGATTTCCCATGACCCATTGTTAGTTGATGGAATGGTCAATTCAGTTCCATCCCCGGTTAGTCCGGTTGATCCGATGGTCAATCTAGTTTCCTCCTCGATTGAACCACAAACCCAAGTAGCTGATCCAGTTCCATCATCGATCGGCCCCACTCTTCATCAAAAGAGTGTAACCCAAGTGGTCGATTTGTTTTCATCCTCAGTCGATCCCACTCTCCCGTTAGAGGGTGACACCAAAGCGGTCAATCCGATTCTACCATCGGTCGATCCCACTCCTCTTTTGACGAGTGCCAAAGTGGTTTCTCCTATCCCTTCTTCGGTCAGTTCGTTTGATCATGTCATCAATCTGGTCACGTCCTTAGTTGAACCAGTTGACAAAGTGGTTGATCCGATCCCATATTTGGTTGATCCCGCTCTCCTGTTAGAGAGTGCAACCCAAGCGGTCGATCCGTTTCCGCCATCGGTCGATCCCACTCCTCCCTTGAGGAGTTCCAAAGTGACTGATCCAATCCCTTCCTTGGTCAATCCCACCCTTCATCTGAAGAGTGCCAAAGTGGTTGCTCTGGTTACATCATCAGTCAATCCCACTCTTCCTCTAAAGAGTGCCAAAGTGGTCAATCCAAGTCCACCATCGGTCGATCCTACTCTCCCTCTAGAGAGTAAACCTGATACTGCCCACGTTTTTCTCGTTGATACATAATCTACTGTGCTGGGGAGAATTCTTCATTCTCCTGTGAAACCCACTCCAAGTAATGAGGCCATCCTTTTTGATTGGGGTGCGCTAACTGGACCTCATCTTCCCTCTCACATTCCTTTCTAGATTGCATTATAGGTTTGTGGTTGGGACATTCCTTAAATGATGATAGATGAAGGTGCGTCCGTTAGTATTTTGTCTTCTATTGCTTGGTATGCTTTGGGTTGTCCTCAGCTTGCACCGGTTACACAAAATCTGTTAGCCTTTAACAGAAGAACCAACCAACCATTAGGGACCCTTCCTTAGTTTCCTATAACTTTGGGAGGGAAAAATGTCTTTATTGATGTCATGGTAATCCAAGACCCCTTGGATTTCACTTTACTCCTTGGGAGGGATTATGTATTTTCCATGAAAGCTATTGTATCCACTCTTTTCCGCTTGATATCTTTCCCTCACGATGGAAGAATTGTGACTATTGATCAACTTTCACTCATCGGTGCTAACTGGATTACCTCCCTAAATGGTTCTTATATGCAGACATTATTGCCCTTGCCACATGTTAATTATGTGGTGTTGTCTCCCATGAATTCAACTTCCGATGATTTGGATCCGGTCGTTGACATGGTTATTTCTTCGGTAGGGCTATTGGAGCCTGATCTCTTTAACCTTATCGTGGCCTTCGACACGTGTTCCTTCCAAGGTGATTATCTTCCATCCAATGAAGATCTATTGGAATCCATGGCCGAGTTTTGTCCCTTGACATGGTATCCTTCCAGAGCGTTATTCTCTTGGAAGCCATGATCAAGCAGAGGCCACGAGCATAGTTTCTCTTCTATGTGGAAAGCTCGTTAAAAAATGAAACAAAGGTTATGCGCATAGTTTCTCTTCTCTGTAGCAAGCTCATTAAAAAAATGAAATAGAGGCTTTGAGCATAGTTTTCCTCTCTGTAGCAAGCTCGTTAAAAAATGAAACAATAATCTGGGGATTGAACCTGGAACCTTGAGCATAGTTCTTTTCCTGTGTGAAGCTCGTTAAATAATGAAATAATTACCTCTCCCTTCAAGTTGATTCTTTCACCAGATCTCGTAGATGTCGATTCGAGTCTTTCGTTAGGTCTCATTTTTGAACCTTCATTTCATCCACCTGTATCTTTTTTCTCCATCTAGCATAGAAATTGGTGACAACCTCAAAGTCGGTGAATGAATTGAAGCTTGGGGGGGCATGCCTCCAGCCTTTGATGATCATTTTGGAGTCAACCCACTAGCTTTCAAGCTGGGGGCAGAATATCGAGCTTAGTCTTTGTTCTTTCTCGCACTCGTAAAAAACATGAGAATGCAACCAAGCAACCTTTTATCTCTTTTTCAGGCTCGCATGGATACACGAAAAAGGAACCCCTTGGAGTAATCTCTAAGCTCTTTTTAGACTCTCTAAACATGAAAACATTGCCGAGTGATCTTTCTTCCTTTCCCACTCGTTAAAAGGTTTGAAAGGGAGTCTTTCAAGTGATAATTTATCTTTTTTTCGGCCTCGCGAGACTAACATTACAAAAAAGGACAACAATGGATTCATCTTTAAGTCATTTTCAGATTCTCTAAAATATGAAAAACCACCGAGTTTACCTTCTCTGGACTCGTTAAACGATCATACATTGAATGGCCTATATGGGACCGAACTCTTACTTCTTCTAGTTCATTAAAAAGGAAGAGGGACTTACCGAAGGTGAGTTATATCGAGCATGTGTTACCCTCCTCGAGCTCGTTAAATTAAAAAGAGGTACTTGTCTATCTGGATGGGGGAAAAATTGAAGGAAGCAAGCCAAGAAGTTTTTGAGAATATTACAACTCTTAGAGTCACCCTTGAACACGACACTTTGTCTTTGCACACATCTTAATCCATTGAACCTCTACACTGAACCAATCCTTTGAGTTTTTCTTACTCCTTTGGGTCACCAGACGAAAGTCACAGTATCCATTGCATCATCGTGTTTTGGTCCATGTCATGTTTCTGCTGTTGTGCCTCAGTGTTCAAGGGAAGTATCTGCCTCGAGAGTCATCCCTCACAAATATCTTTTTTCAATACCCCTGTCAGTCCATGTTCATTTGATCTACCAATTACATCTCTGTGTCTATTTCATGTCGTTGATGGGGGGTACATCAAGGCCGTCCTTCGACAAGTCTATTCTTGTTGACTTCAACACATTATTCATGAACTAGACTTAGAAACCAGTTAGTACTTTGGGACCTGCATGCCTCAATGGTAGGCCTCCTCGTGTTCGACAGTGAGTTTACATCATTGACCTCTGATTTGATGATTCCATGGATGTTCAACTTCATCTCATCTATGCACATTCGTTGGAATGTACTAGAGTACCTTGGGAATCATTGACATCAATGGTGACCTCCCTCGCACTTGTTAACGGTTTACATCATTGACCGGTAATCAAGTGGTTTCTTCCATGTTCGACATCAGGACATCTATTCACATGGTTAGATTCTTACTACATCGAGATCGGTAAGAAGACTTTGGGTTGAGTGATCACTCTTGTATGTACTTCACCCAGGTCGCGACGGAGGTTTATTTGAACATTGACACATATATTGTTACATAGATCCACTTTGTATTGGTCGTGGCTATGTCTTGTCATCTCGTAGATCCACTGTGTATTCTTCATGGCTACGATCAGTTCAGACCATGTGAGTATAGATCCACAGTGTATTTTCAGTGGCTATACCTTTTTATCAATATAATTATGGATCCGCAGTGTATTTTATGACGACCATATCTTGCAAGTCTTTATCACCCAAGCATAGTTATGCCTGCCTTGGGTTTGAAACATGTCATAATATTTGTTGGATGTTTGTTTGCAGCTTCTACCAGGTTCTCTGAGTCCACATCCTTTCTTTAAAGATTTGTAAAGTGTTTCGGCCATCATTCTCTCTTCTGACCTCACACTTTAGGGGGCATTATGTTACACATGAAAATTACACACCTAGGTACCTCTCCCTAAGTGTCGTAAAGTGTCATATAAGTGTCTCATACACCTTGACACCATGGAATAACCTATGTCACAATCCCTAGTCAATCTGGAGGAGGGATATATTACATGAAGGAAAAAATACCAAGTATACATGAATTATTATCAATATTCATGGAAAAGGAATTGATTAAGTGTGAGAATAAAGTGCACATGAATTATTATTAATATTCATGAAAAAGAAAGTAATTAAGTGTGAGAATCCACCTCACATTTGGTTTCCTATTTTTTATGGAAGGTGGAGGATCTCATGGATGGTTGAAATATTTCCTCCTTAAAATCCTTGAGAGATATTTCCTCCCCAAAATCCTTAAGAGATATTTTCTCCCTAAATATCTTAGAAATCCCTTTCTTAGTGGATCTGATGAGAGATCCTCTCCATGGTGGTTAAGCCTCCAAATCTTATATAATGAGGATTTCCATGGAGGGGAAAAATGAGGAAACATTGGAGGTATGAAACCTATGATCTCATAGGAAACATACAGTACACAAGAGAGAGAGGAGTTTAGAAATACCAAACTTATGATCTCATGAGAAGGGATGGAAAGAATTGTGAAGCATCTAACTTATGATATCATGAGGAAGATGTCATTTGGAGAATTAGCATTCTATGTGTGGACTGTTTAAGAAAGGGTTCAGACAAGGAGGGTTTGACGAAGCTGCTACACTCACATCTATGGTTGTAAGTATTCTTCGTTGTTGTTCTCTTTAACACAATCAATGCTTGGCTTGTTTCTTTCAAACTTGTACTTGTTCCATATAAGTTTGTCTACATTAGATGGATCTATGTTTTAGCTAATCTCAGTAGAGTAGGAAGTCTTTTGTACTTTTGTTTGTCTTGCAGGACCTACCAAGGAGCTCAAGATTGAAGCTCATTCTGGACCTTGCAGGGACAAACAACGTTCATAAGGTACACACCTTCCTCCTTCTCTTTTGTTCATTAGCTTGATTAGATCTAAAAGGAATTCAGTGTCCATGTTAAACACCTTCTGTCTTAGAGTTAAGGTTCTAGCTCCCAAAAGAAAATCTACTTGTCCGCAGGGAGATATTCCTACCACACTGACTGATGAACAAGTGGCAGATATATTCACAAAGGCTTTAGTCAAAGGGAAGTTTGTGAAGTTCCGAGAGAAGATTGGGTTAGTTCATAATCCATTCCTCGCTAAGATGGAGTGTTGAGCTATGGTTTTGCTCAGGAGGAATTCTTCTTTAGTCTTAACTATTGAAGAATGTAAAGTAATACTCTTTAGATATTTATTTTATTTATTTTATAATGACTAAGTCACAACCGCCATATATCAAGGAGCATGTGGTTTTGTGGCCAGTAGTTTTGGCACATGGTATTGGTCATTGTAAGGTTATAAAAGTAAAATATATGAAGAGGTGAAATATATTGTAACAACAACATCAATATCTTTTATTGTATTCCTGTTGAGGCAACTATTAGAGAGAGAAATTGAATTTCTATACAAGGATTATTGTGGTGAGAGAAAGTAGGAGGACTTGTCCAGGGATCTTCTCTGAGGTTGGTTGGAATGTTGGGAATTTTCTTGTGAAGATAAGTTGTAAAACTATAATCTCCACAAGCCATAATAAAAGATAAAACTGAATATCAGTTTTCCCATTTTGGTTTCCAGGGTATATCTTGTGTTGATGATGTGATGATCTTGTTGTTTATTATTCTTAGTATTTCCTGTGCAAATAATTGCTAAATAGAACTCATTAGTGTTCAGATGACAAATCATAATTAATTTTTGTAAAATACAAATTTTCTGGGTTATAAAATTTTGTTGAGATCTGAACCTTGAAACTCGGTTCAAGGCAAATTTACACATGGTATGCAAGATACCATATCGTAGTGGAGGCTTAATTTTAACTTGAAAATGATATAGAGTTTTATCCCACTCTTCACTAATGGGAATTTAAAATAATTATATTTTAATGGAAAATAGTAAATTTAATATACATTTTATTAAAAAATTTAAATAAAATGAATCCTAAATAAAAATTAGCTATATATATATATATATATATATATATGAATGAGGTAAGAATATTGTATCTTGATTTCATATTTTAATTCTCTCACAAAATTGTAGATTTTAACCTTATACAATAATGGTAGATACAAACATTACATAGAGATTTTTTTCCTGGAAACTCAAACCGGGAAAACCAACATATTTTATATTCATTCATAGTGATACATTGTTTACAATACAATATACATATAGGAGCCAACGACATCCAAAACCCTAACCCAACCATAATTCCTTAACTAGAAATAGAAAACCATCGGCAAAAACTATGTACCGAAAAACCATCTAACAATGGACATGAAAATCGAAGCAACATGAAAAACGAGGCAAAAATGTGACACATTTCCCGAGGAAAAGAATATAACACATACCCAACAAAAACATGTTGATAATAAGAATGATAGAATTTTTTTCTCCATCTATTTTGAAAAATGATAATTGACTTTTTCTAAAATCTTATTATTATTATTATTATTTTAAATGATAAAAATTCTTCTGCATCTATTTTAAAATTTAATAATTGTCTCTTTCTAAAATCATATTATTATTATTATTATTATTATTATGATATATAGTTTGTAATTTTAAATGTATTGTTTATATATGTGATTGATTTATTTACGTTAAGAATATTATATCTTGATTTCATATTTCAACCCTCTCACAAAAAAATGCTAATAATAAGAATGATAGAAATTCTTCCCCATCTATTTTGAAAGATGATAATTAACTTTTTCTAAAATTTTATTATTTATTTGTTTATAAAAATGATAGAATTTCTTCTTTCATTTATTTATTTTGAAATATGATAATTGATTTTATTTTTATTTTTTATTTTATTATTTTTATTTTTAAATTAAAACATGCTATTAATAAGAATGATAGAAATTTTTCTTCATCTATTTTGGAAGATGATAATTTACTCTTTCTAAAATTTTATTATTTGTTTGTTTACAAGAATGATAGAATTTCTTCTCCATCTATTTTAAAATTTTTAAAAAAGATAATTAAATCTTTCTAAAATCTTATTATTTATTTTGTAAAACAAATGAGAACCATAGGCTTAGTTACAAAGAAATAGTAAATTGATTTTGATAAAAGATTTAATAAAAAGGGACAATATAAATGTGTAAACGTGTTGCTCAGCAAGATTGAGGTGGACAGGCACTTGTAAAAGTTAAACTCCATGGCTGCTTATCGCTATGCTTAATACCGTGGCTGTTTTTATTATGTCCATGTGGGACATTAGTTTTAGTAGGGTTGCATTAACCTACAGTAGGAGTTGCAATTTTTTCCTTCACATAGTTTTCTTTATGTTTTAAATTATATTAATTTTATTGTTTTTAAATAGTTTATTTTCTTTACCGCACTTCTATAAAATTTGATCAATGTTTTTACACTTAAACATTTGGTTGGACCACGTAAATGACATTATAACTTAATAATTTTGGATTTAATATTCATATATATGAGGTATATCTAGCAATTTCCTTTCAAACACTTTATGAATGACACATGAGAAACCTTCTTCAATGAAATCACTACATGCAATTTTGTTTTAAAATGTTTCAGATCCATTTATTGCATATCATTTGGGTTACGTGTTATGGTTTATTTTGTACATGTAACAACTCATTAGGAAAGAAAATGGATCATTATTGGAAATTTTCATTAGTAATGTTATTAAATTATCTTCACCATAAAGTGAATTTAGTCAACTTGATTGATAGGGTTACTCCTTTGATTACGACATCTCTTTTCATGGTCTAAAGAGTGGAGTAAGGCTATTGAGGTGATAATGGGTGGTTTGTTTGAGCATTGTCCCTAGCTCTCCATATGGGTTAGGACTTCTCCCTTAGGAGATAATTTTAGCGATAACACCTAGTCTCACATCTTTTTTGCAGGACCATTCCAAAGTACAAGAAGTAGATTCACATGTGGAAAATAATAAAGAAACTTTGAAAATTATGAAGGAAAATCTTTCAATAGCAGCAATAAAATTATCAAGTGAAAAAAAAAAATTGAAGAGGGTGATTTAGTATTTTTTAGAATATAATCTTATTATCAGTGTACTCTCAAACAAAAAAACAATAAAAAGCTAGCTCAAAAATTTTATGGACCCTACAAGATTCTTTGTAAGATTGGAAAAGTGACTTATGAGTTATATTTGTCTTCTCTCACATTCATAAGGTTTTTCATTTATCTTACCTTAAAAAAATTCTTGTACAAATTATGTCAATGCAAATGAAACTTCTAAATAAAATGAAGAAGGAAAGTTAATTCTTGTACCAAAAAAGTTATAGACCGACATTCTCTTTCTCTTCAGAATATAACCATTATGAAGTACCTAATCAAGTGGAACAATATTCCTCCAAAATAAGCTACATGGAGAAATAAACAATTCTTGAAGAAACGACCTCAATTACAAGATTTGGAGGAAAAAGTTTTTTAAAAAGAGGGATCATATTATAAACATAAACCTAAACAAAATAATAGAATAATAACATAATAAATGATATCAAAATTATGTAAGAACATAATAATTAAACAAATAATCTAATAATATAATAATAACATAATAAATGATATACAAATTATGTAAAAACATAATAATTAAATAAATAATCTAATAATATATTAAAAATACATGACTAAAGGTCATGACTATTCGTAAAATGGTGCTTTAGCTATATTTATAACCAACACCCTCCATGTAACATCAACATTCAATATATATATATATATATATATATATATATATATATATATATATATATATATATATATGCTTCAACTAGTATCAGAATGATAGAATAATAATATAATAAATTATATAAAAATTATGTAAGAACATAATAATAAAATAAATAATCTAATAATAAATTATAAGGACATGACTAAAGGTCATGACTATACATAAAAGGGTGTTTTGAAAATATTTATAACCAAGCCCCTCTCAATGTAACATCATCATTAAATTTACAAAATTATATATATATATATATATATATATATATATATATA
>JZKD02S1678029.1:333985-349387 GCA_000966675.3 Picea glauca | reverse complement strand
TATCAATGACAACTCATTGATCCATCTTCATCTATGCATTCTCATCAAGGACAATACATATTATATTATATCAATCATCAATCAATCAATCCTTTGACATCAATCAATCACTTGAAATCAATAAATGACATCATTCAATCAAACCATTGGCATAAATGACAACATGATCCAACAATCCTAAGGTGTTCCTCATGTTCCTCTCTATTCTTGGAGTAAATTAATATGTCGTCAATAAAAACCAACACAAATTTGTCTGGGAATTTGCTGAGCACATTTTTCATCAAGCACATAAAAGTGGCAGGGGCATTGGTCAATCTGAATGGTACTACCACAAACTCGTAGTGACCATATCTCGTCCTAAAGGCAGTTTTGTGGATGTCTTCGCCCTTGATTTAGACTTGGTGGTATCCAGATCTCAAGTCAATCTTCGAGAATATAGAGGCACCTCCCAATTGATCAAACAAGTCATCGATCTTGGGTAAGGGGTACTTGTTCTTTATGGTTACCATATTGAGTTGTCTATAATCTATACACAGTCAGAGGGTACCGTCTTTATTTTTCACAAACAAGACTGGTGCTCCCCATGGGGACACGCTGGGCCGGATATAGTCTCTGTCCATCATTTATTTCAGTTGTAATTTAAGTTCAACTAGCTCAGGTGTGCTCATCCTGTAGGGTGTCCTAGACACTGGCACCACTCCTGGTGCAAGTTCTATTGAGAAGTCGATGTCCCTTCTCAGAGGTAAACCTGATACCTCTTTTGGAAATACATCTTTGTATTCTCTCAGTGTGGGGTGGTCTTCGAGGCTTGGTTTGTCATCTTCAATTGGTTTCAACATCTGTATTGCATATAGTGGACATCCTTTTCTGCAATACTTTCTCATTTGAAGAGATGATATTTGTCTCACTGAGACAGGTTTTTGGATCCCTTGAAGGGTTATTTTTCTTCCCTCTTCACTTACACATTCCAAGGTTTTATGGTAACAATCCAGTTTGGTTTTATGGGTGGCTAGCCAGTCCATACCAATCAACAGATCATATGATCCCAGAGGTAATATATTAAGGGTTGCTTGGGTGGGGAATTCGCCCATAATGAATTGGTAAGCTGGTATGACCTATGCTACTCTTCTTTTGGTACCAGTGGATAACTATACAACCATGGCTTGGAATTTTTATGTGGTTGTAGTTTACATTTATAAACAACCTTAGGGGCTATATAACTCAAATTTGAACCAGGGTCAATCAGAATAGACACTAGATGGTTGGTGATCATACCTTAGATTTCCACCACTGAAGCAGCTTGGTTATTATCCAAGGATGCATAAATTTGCGGTACACTCTTGGCCACGTTATTGACGGTGGTAGCTTCTTGAACGTTGTAAATTCTTCGGCTGTTCTGTTGTCGGTGCAGGCAGTCCCTCAGTAGATGTTCTTCTCCACAACCCCAACATTTCAGAGGTTCTCTCTTTGGGTTATCAGTCTTTATTGGGGCAGGTCCAGAAAGTTTATTTCCACTCAAGGAGGGAAAGTTTTGTTGGTGTACGCTTTGGGTTGGGAAGCTCCTCCTTGAGTTCTTTTTATAGTCCTTAAATCTTGGGGATTTAAACCCCTTTTTCTGGAATCTCGAACTATTCTTCTGCTTCTAGCCTTCACAAGGTCCTGTTCGAGGCCCAAGCTGTTCATAACAATATCTTGCCTTTTGGATAGTATCTTCTAGGATCTTTGGTTCGTCAAATTCAATACTGTTCTGATAGTCCTTATGTAGTTCACTGAAGAATCGTTGCACCTTTTCCTTTTCTTCTTTTATGTAGGGTACATACCTCAACAACTCAAGGAATCTACTGACATATTCCTCTATGGTGGGTTGCCCCAACTTGAGTTCATAGAATTCTTTAGCCTTTTGTCGAAGTATTTCTCCGAAAGATACTTCTTCCTGAAGTATTTCTCAAACCGTTCCCAAGATAGGTGTTCTTCGTGAATCCCTTTTACATTCTTAAGGTCTTCCCACCAAATGGAATCCTTTCCATTCAAGTTGAAGGTGGCTACTCAGGCCTTCAAGTTTTTTGAGAAGTCATGGACTCTGAAATACTTCTTTAGTCCAAGCAGCCAGGCCTCCGCTTCTTCTCCTTTCTTTATTTCACCGTCGAAGGAGGGTGGTTTGGCCTTCTTGAACTCTTAAAGATTATGACTCTTGGAAAGTTTCTGCTTCTTTCATTTTCTTCAGGAATGAGAACTAGTTTTGCTGCTTGAAGATCCCCTCGAGTCGCCAGCTTCCTTTCCAGAAGAATTGTATGACACTTGTCCCTTATCTCTAGGGTGGATCTTTCTCGAGGTGATCCTCTCAGTGTGGCCACTTACATGACCTCATTTTTGTGTCTCAGGTTCATGTTGCAATTGCCTTTGTATGTTGGATAAGCTCTATAGTAAAACTGCATTAATTTCCGTTTTCTTCTATTGCTCTTTTATCATCCTTTCATTGTCATCCTTCAAGCTCTGTAATTTGACCATGAGGCTCCTCACTGTCTCGGCTAGATATGGAGGGGTCCCTACTGCCCTCCTTTCGTCAAACTCTTCGTCTCTATTGTGGGAGCCCTCCCCCACTTCATGGTGAGTCACCATTCTATACTTCTGTAATTTCCCGCGGTTAATCTTCCGCTTGTGTGTAAAAGGAAAAATGTTGGTTGTTAGTCAATGTTTATATTCATTTATAACCAGTACATAATTCATATTTTTCACATGCATATACACCATAGGAGTTTTCATTCTTAACTTCAAATTTTAATTGAGGGGATCAAGATAAAGAGTTACTCCTTTTAACATTACTCCGAATGGAGTCTCTGCGCAACCCGTTCATGAGCCCAAGCAGGCCAAGTGTTGTAACCATGCTCTGATACCAATTTGTCACACACCCACTATGAGAACTAATATTTTTCAGCTTTTTCCTTCTTTTTACCGAGGAACAAAATCCCCGAATTCCTATGGGGCCTGATGCAGAACCTACCATCATTTATCCTTACCCATGTGGTCGTTGGCTATGACCATGAACCTTACCGAAGGGGCATTTCTGGCTTTCACGATTCGAGAAATCGCAATGCATGTGTTCCCTTACTCTCTTGTCTCTCGAAGAGTCAAAATCCGAAGGGAACTAACAGTTCGTCACCTCTAACAATGCCTCGAATTAAAACCTGACATTCCACCTTTCGGGGTTTCGCGACAGAAGAGGACGTGGAGTTCATACCCTTCGATTTTCTGGGTGCTGAAACACCAAAAACCAAATCTACACGCGCTAAGCCATATCAAGATTTCACGATTTGGGAATTTGGGACTGGCGTGTACCAGGGACTTGCCTCTAGATATCCCAGGTGACGAAATACCGAGACATCAAGAACTTTCCGTGCTATTATTATTTCAGGGTTTCATGATATGTGCAGACAGGAGGTCTCGCACTTAGGTTTCCCGTGAGCCGAAACTCCTAAGACTGTATTCATCGCTAAACTTATTTCGGGGTTTCGCAAGTTGGGACTTCACGACTGACGAGTACAAGGGAACTAACCCTTGGGTTTCCTGGGAGTCGAAACAACGAAACATTCAAACTCTAGACACACTATGCCATCTTAGGGTTTCGCAAGTCGGGATTTCAGGACTGACAAGTAAAAGAGACTTGCCTTTAGATATCCCGGGTGCCGAAACACTGAAACACCATATCTCATTCGTGTTATTATCATTTCGGGATTGACGATTACAAGAGATCTTACCCTTAGGTATCCCAGGTGCCGAAATACCGAAACACTATATCTCATCCGCGCTATTATCATTTCGGGGTTTCGCAAGTCGAGATTTCGGGACTGACGATTACAAGAGGTATTACCCTTAGGTATCCCGGGTGTCGAAATACCGAAACACTATATCTCATCTGTGCTATTATCATTTCAGGTTTTTGCAAGTCGGGATTTCGGGACTGATGATTACAAGAGGTCTTACCCTTAGGTATCCTGGGTGCTGAAATACGAAAACATCAAGACTCTAACCACGCTACACTATTCCATGGTTTTGCAAGTCGGGATTTCGGGACTGGCAAGTACAGGAGATTTTCCTCTAGATATCCTGGGTGCTGAAACACCAAAACATCAACTTCTAATCATGCTATACTTATTTCAGGGTTTCACAAGTCAAGATTTCGGGATTGGCGAGTACAAGAGACTTGCCTCTAGATATCCCGGGTGCCGAAACACTGAAACATCAACTTCTAATCACACTATACTTATTTTGGGTTTTCGCAAGTCAGGATTTTGCGACTTGTGAATACAAGGAAACTTGTCCTTGGGTATCCCAGGTGCTGAAACGCCGAAACACCAACATCTGAGGGAACCATTCTTTCTAGTGCAAGGTTTCCAAACTTAGGCCATAAAATCCTTCAACGAACTCTTAGATAATTATTACCTGGCTTGGGGACATGACTGAAAGGCTTTCTTAACTTATTGAGTTATGAACTCTTTGACATGAGAGAGGTAGGCTTAGATATTTTACTTAAACAACAGTCCCTGCAAGAAACTCACTCTGGCTCTGAAATATGATGGAGCTTCCCGGAAGGAGGTGCCTTCGGGAAAACAAACTAGGGAATATCAGGGGTCGTGAGCATGGGACAACTCTCCAGGGGATGAGCTTGAATCTAAACTTATACATTCTATACCTAAAACAATTATAGTCATATAAGTATAAGCACACATTCATTGTTGCTGATCGAAACACCAGGCAAACACTTCTATAGAGAAATCAATCATTTATAAGTGTGCAAACTTTAGCATGCATCCATTATATTTAATTTAAGATGCGAGATGTAAACACTTATCAGAAAGAACACCAAATGTGGTACGACTGCTGAGAGGGATGCTCGTTTCCACCCAACCGTAGGCTCATCGACTCCCAATGGATTTACCACTAGCCACCCCCGAGATAGACCACGATGCTTTGAGACTCAGTGTCTTACTTCCCACTCGTCGAAAGTATAGGACAAAGGTTACTCTCCTTCTCCTCTGCTCACGACTCCTTGTATTTTTTCGGAGTTCCTCTAGTTCTCCTTCCGCGATCCCCCCGTCACATGCCCTCTCCCCACACTTCCTTTCTTGCTTTGTCCTGCAAGGTTGTGTGCGGCATGAATTCCCCTGCAGTGGTCAGGTCTGAGGGCTTCTACGGATGGGAGGTTCACCCCCATCCCCTCATTAACTCATGAGGAGCCTCCACACCTACCATTTGGTAATTCATTCCAGGGCCAGAGAGCAGCTTTGGTATTTGAGCTAGTAAAGACCAACATGGTATTGATTCGGTGGAATTTAATGCCACCATTCCAGGTGCCTTCCACCACCTTTCATCAACCATTGTGGTCTCTTTTTCAGCACATCCCCCTCTCAACAGTCATGCAACATATATATACACACATCATTTACATTCATTGACCCTTTTATACAGGGTCTGTCAAATCACACATTCACATCTTGGAGTTTGCCATAGTTCTCAGCCAATATAGTTATTTTTACAGACTGGGGGAAACATGGTGTTACAATGTGGTAGAAGAAAATAGGATGTACACAATAAATTGGAATAGGTTTAAGGATGATTTGTTTAAAACAATTTATGGTATCGAAGAAGAGGAATCTTTTACAAATCTCATTAGATGACAAAAAAAAGGGAACTTGGACAATTTTACTCGTGAATGGGAAACATTAGCTACAAGAGTACCAAGGTTATCAACATAATGTTTGGTTCAATCATATATAGCTGGTCTTAAACCTCACATCCAAAATGAATTGAATTTATACGATATCACATATATGGAAACAACAATACGTAAGATAAGGGTGATAGAGAAAAAACTTGAAAGATCATTATTAAAATAATTTGATAAGACTTATTCATGAAAAAAAGGTAACGATTGCAAGTTTTGTGGATACAAGTGGAAACTAGGACACAAATTCCAGACCCAAAAATGATATAGACATGAGGCTAAGAATGAATTTGATTCCTCTGAAAGAAAATATGAGGAGGAAGAAAAAAGGAAAGAAAACAAGTTTCGTAGATGTGGTGAAAAGTGGGGTATGGGCCATATATGTGCACCCAAATACACATATCATTGAAAAATTATAAATGGGAAGAAAGTGTATGTTACCACTGAAGAATACCTACTATAAACTAATGAGGATTGGAATTCTCCAAAGGTGTCATTAGCTTCAACCACGTGCATAAAACAAACTCATGAGGAAGCTAAGTTATAGGCTTTAGTGTAGGAAGAAAAAACACCTATATTACATTATACTCCACCTCATATGAGAAGGAAGGGTACTACCCAAAACAACCTCAGTGGTGTTAGCACTTGGTAAATTTCCTAGATGTTGAAACAGAAGAAATCTACAAAGGTAACTTTATCCAACCACTTTTAAAGCTAGGAATCTAGCCCATCCGGCTTCAGAGAGGGATCTCTCTATATGATTTAGCTTTGTTTTCTAACTTTAGATATTAGGCTAGGTAAAGGAACAGGTAGGTTTTATTGTAAAAGTGTTTTTGAAATGGTTGAGACAGTCTACACCTCCATTGGGCTATGGGGTCTGTGTTATAACAAACATGAGATACAAGCCATAAGTATAAAGGAAAACTCCCATAGGGCGAGATAATATACTCATTGGATCTTTAATAGTTTTAATGATGGACAAAAGAAAAAATGAGAAAGATCATTCAACTAAAAAGAAGTTAAGAATTCCTTAATTGAAAACCTTAGAAGATAAACATTAAAACCTTTAAAGTCGGAAACAAGGTATCTAAGATAAATCCTGCAACATACATTACTTTTAAAGATTAGTTTCAAAAAACAATATGATCACAAAGCAAGAAAAACATTCAACTTAGAGAAAAACGTCACCAGTGAATACACGCAAGAATCCTGTAAAAGTGCTTCCTCTTTATTAATGGCAGATCTCTTCAAAAATAGTTACAGTCTAATAGCGTTAGGGTGTAAAGATCAACAACGTGCACAGATAACAAAGGGCCAATAGTGTTCCCCTCAAGGAGTTTCCAAGTAGCAAAACATTTTCATTGGCATACTGCAATGAGTCCTTTGTTACACTCTGGACCCCTGTAGAAAGTTTCCATGAAAGGATTCCAAAAGCTAATGCAATAATAGAACCAATGTATGCCTGTTTGGAAGTTAACTCCACTTGCAAACTTACAAATTTCAGTGTCCGTGCTTGATCTATATGTTTATGTTCATCTATTGCCCTTGCAGACCTTGCAGACATTGCTTCTCCAGCTGTAACCATTGATTTTGAAATCTTCTACAGTTCCCCTTGACCATATTGTCCCATTGATGCAAAGTGTCTTCTAGCCCGTATTAAAGGCTTTCCAAGCACAAACTTAACATTTTCTATCAAAGAACCCTGAAGATAGAGAAAACTACTTGCAATTTCAGCGGTGGCCCTTGTATTTGCTTTCTCCCATGCTTGAGAAAACTTCATTAATAGTTCTCCAAACTTCTCACCACACTCTTCTTTCAGGGGTCCATTTGCAAGCTCAAAAGCTGCATCCTTCAGATCGAGACGAAGATCATTGGGCAGTTTCGCCAAATAATCTGGTGGCAGCACCAGACTGTCAGCCTGGTCTTGTAATTTCTATCTGATGAAGCTCTTTGATTCTTTATCCAATGGGGTGAAGGCATTGTCGATTTGAGCCTATGACGGAGTGGGGCTGTGTCTCCTCTTCTTCTTATGGTGTGTCCTCCCGTTTATTCTCAAATACCCTGCTCTTTTTCAGGTCCAATTAGGAATGACATTGTGTTATTTCCAACAGTAGCCATTTTGTATGATGGAGTCACGTGCAAATTTTGAGACAGTGATGTGATTTTTGAAACCATAGAATCTCCCACTCCTAATCTTCCTGATGCACTGACTAACTATGACAACAATGGTATAGTTTGAACAGATACAACAGGAATAGTAAGTCTTGGACCTACAAGTATCAATGAAACATTTGATGGCCTTGATATGCCTGTAACATCATTAGAATGAGAAATGTGCAAACGACTGACCACTCACTGAAGAAAGATTATCTCGTACTTGTGGATTACCATGTTCCTTTCATCCACACCACTCTCATTCTTCTTGTCAACAATATCTGTGATCACAGAGTCATCAGCGCAAAATGCATCTTCCTTCTTATCATCGTATGTATTGGGAAAACCATGCACTAATCCGGAAGGACCTTTTGTGATGAAGTCAAATTGGTGCCTGTGTTCTAACCACAGATTTGTCTTTTCAAGGTTGATGTAGTTTGTTGAAACTTGCATGAAAGATTAATCATTGAAGCTTAACATTCCTTCTTGGAATCTAAACCCAGTAAATCACCATCTCCTGTATATGGCCATGTCGAATCGACAAGCAAGCGGTCTGGTACATCCCTCAGACACCTCATAATCTTCTATGCACGCGTGATCCTCTGCGTTGGACACCTTTAAACTGGTTCAACACCTGGCATAGGGTTTTAAAGTTGATTTTTAAATATTTTTCGATTTTCTGTGGGCAATATCCCACATTCACGAGAAGAGAATACACATAGGTATAGATATTTTCCAACAGCTGCAAAGTGATTCGATGAAGTGAGCCCAAGGCTTGGGCTTTGGGGTTCAGTGTTGGCACTGGCGCTCACTTTGTGTGTTTGTTGTTGGTGCATGACATGTTATCCTCGATGTTGAGTATTAGTAGGGTTGGCCCTAGGCCAATATAAATTTTTGATAAAAATAATGTCTAATTTTTCGCATAAAATTCTGCTAAAAAGGCAAAGGCCGATGGGCTAAATTTTTGCCAAATTCACCAAAAATAGCTAATAAACCCAACTTTGACAAATAAACCCAACCTTACATTTGACCCACAAGAGTAAAATTTTTTCCATTTCAAACCAATCCACCATTTTTAGCTAAAAAATGCACCGGAATGCGCTTTGAAGCTCGCGCGCAAGCACTCATCTTATGCTTGGTCAGTGTCGGGCAATTTTCTTCCGCCTTCGCCATGCGTCATGAGTGAACACATATGCCTAAAAAAGAGAAATATTATTCAGAACACTAATTCCCTATTATATAGGGTTCTAACAAGTGGAAAATCCATGATTTCATTTGAAGAAATTACAAAAAAAATGAAACCAAATATCATAAGTATCCAATGAAACCTAAAAGGGAAATATATCACAATATTAGTATATTTGGGGAGCACCCACAACTTTGTGGACATTAATCTGAAAAAAAAAAAAAACTTTTCATATACCCTATAAAGGACCTCATGGTTACAACTATTGATGGTCAACCAATTGAAGGAGTAGGACGATGCCATAAGTTTCAGTACATATACAAAAGTTGGAGCTACAAACTGGATATTATGCTCCACCCCTTTACACAATGGATATGGTGATGGGAGCAGAATGGTTGATGCAACTAGGAACCTATGCCACAAATATCTATGCCACAAAGTTCAGGTAAGATTGAGGGAATTCTCTGGTTCCTACATACATTCCCATTCTCTAGTTTTCAACAGAAATAATCTTTCGGCCAAAAAACATTTCTTTTTGCTGAAAAACTAAATTCTAACTAAATCTGTCAAAATTAAACAGTTTCCAAGCTTTTCGGCTGGAAGATGGTTGAGTGAATTCCGTCGGTCGGAAAAAATGAAAATATTTCGCGCCAAATCGTATAAATACTCTTTCGGACTAACACATTTAACACAATTCATCGCTTGTTTGATGGTTTTCTAGAGCACCTAAACAAAGTTTCGAATCATCTTTTTCATTTTTGTTGAATAAGGTAATTGATGTTTGTTCTAGTTTTTATTGGAATAACAATTTATATATTAAAAGATAAATGTTGAGCATTTTTTCAAGGTGAAGCATGTGTTGAACATAACGTTTACAGATAACTATACTCATGGGAAACATAAGTTTGTGCAAGAGAAAATTTTATCGCACTCGAGATGAAAATCACCATAACGATCAAAGGAAAAAGCATTATTGGAGAAATAAACGAGAACGTGCAAATATTGAAGAAAGAAACAATGATAATGTAAATAGATATTTTCAAAAAGAAGAAGTCCAACCTGGTATGCATCCAATGATTGTTTTGAGCGAAATTCATCATTGTTGTGCTAGGGGATTTTTTGGAAATCACACCACTTTCCAGTGTCCTTCATCTTTTTGTTACCCTTCTTTTCCCATGGCTTGGATTGGTTTTCTAAAGGATGGTTGTTAGGGACATATTTACCATGCTTTGGTTGTTGCGGATTTGCAGACCTGAACTCCCATTTGTTCTGGTACCTAAATTTTTGCTCGATTTTGACAACATATCGATAGGCAACTCCCAGTGATGAGATGTACAAAAAATCCATTTTTGTTTGGATGTACCTATGCAGATCCCCACAATATTTTAGAATGAGATGTCACTCAAAGTATTTGATACCCAACTTGGTGCACAAGGTATGGCAATTATTTGTGAAATCTGGCACTGTTTGGCCCCTCTCTTGTCGTAGTGTGGTCCATCTCATTTACTAGTCGTCATAGTTACCAATAGGGTAATATTGTTCCTTGACCTTATCCACAAAAAAATCCCAAGTGGGCTCAACCCCATATATTTTATAATCCTCTGTGGAACTTTTCTCCCAATAATTTTCCCACCAATGTTTGACATGGGGGAGAGCCTTAAGGAGTGTGAAGGTGATCTTTTCCCTATCGAAAAATTTGTGAGCAGAGAAATAACCTTCTAGCTTATTTAACCATTTTCTAGGGCATCCGCATGTATCTGACCTTCAAATACTGGAATATCAAAATTAACTTGTACCTTGAAAGGAGAGGTTCCTCCAAATTGGTATCAGAAGACGTTGAAGGGTGTGGGAAAAATTCTCTATCATTTCGTCCATTTGTCACATGAGAGCTTGCTCATGCAATAGATTAATAGGGTCTTCTTCTCTGTCATTTTTCTTTTCTTCTTCCATGGATGGTTTCTTGGGCATGCGAGAGCGATTATCCTCAAGAAATACAAACTCAAGACCCAACTTGCTATACTCGGACCTCGTTGGGGACATGCACTGAAAATGATCAATAGAAGCCTACTCTAATACCACTGATCCAGATTATTTTCAACATGAAATGAGAGCGGAGATATAATAAATAAATGTACATAGATATATAAGATATCCAATAATATAATAGATATATATCAAAGATATAACCATAAACACAAAGATACAGTAATACACAATTTCTATTAATGAGCAAAATGTACAAAACTGTAGAAATACAGAGTGAAAGACTCACTATAATGGTGGCATCTTATCTATGAGAAGAAATGTGACGACTATGGTCATTATCAATAATATGATTGTTACAATGAGGCTCCAAATGAATTTTAACAAAAATAAAATCCAAAACCCTAATATCGGAAGATGAAAAACCAACTGTTTTGTGGACCTCGTTTTGGGTAGTTTGGTGTATCGACTTCTCGGGGCGTAACTTTTGCATACAATATTTGTTTGGGGTGCACGATAGCTCATTGAAAAGGTATCGACGAGGTGCTTCATTTTGGGGGCTCAATTATTCCCTTGGAAATAATTGAGGTGTCCGATAACAAAAAATGTCATTTATGCCCTTAACATGGCCTCGAAAGTTTAGAACCCAAAAAACTACTAAAAGTAGTAAATTTCCAACAAACTGTTTTGAGCCAGTTGGAATATGTGGGTGGACACCGATGTTCATCTGGATCATAAAATTTCTTAAAGCACACATTTTATTTTAGAATAGAAACACCAGCAGACATCATGCTAATTTTTCCATGCAACTAAAAACGTTTCTAAAAAATATAATTTAACCATACAAACACATAGTAATAACATTCAAATTAACATTTATACATTAAGTGGAAATAATCATGTAAAAAAAATAAAAAAAATATACTGAATTGTTGAATTGGATGGCTACATACATGGGATGATCCTCCTAGCCATTGGCTTGTTCCAAATATCAACAACAATTCACCCTTGAGATGAGTATATGAGTCCACAAGGAGGTTTGGCTCTCTTGGATTTCCACTCTCCATAATTTAGCAACCCACTACATGGATTCTACTCGACAATAAATTCCAATCCACCATCTCTATATTTCCCCTCAACCTTCACAACCCAAGGAATGGGATCATTTTTCACTACACGTCCCTTAGGCGTTCCCACTTCCCTCTCGAGATCTAGTGCACTTCATTGGCTAGGAAATCTCACAGCTGGGGACTTTAAAAATTCTCTACTATTTCAGGAGTGTTCACATAGCCTTCTCAAGGATCTTGAGCCATTTTCTCAACAGGAAATGTCACTCACAAACTTGAACCTTCATAACAGGCCTATAACCTCATTTTCAACATTAAAATCATCCTAATAATGGTTTTCCTTAAGAATAACATGATTCATTCTCTTTTTTCACCACTTAGTCCTTCTCTTCCTCTCCAAAACCAAAATAAGAAACTGACCCAAAAGGGCACTCAAATTTTCTTTTCTTCGCATGCAAGCTTGACTCACATCTTTCGATTTTCCTTTCCCCATCGATGGAGCTTGTGCATTGAGGGGGAAATCTCGAAAGACATGCCCATTCTCATGACATTTCTGGCAAAGAAAGGGAATTTGTTCATAGCCTATGGTCTAATTATAGTCGTCATCCTGATACTCAATGGTGACTGAGCCTGGCAAAGTCTTGGAAATATCCAGGTATACACATATTCGGGCATAGGAGGTATACTTTCTTTGCTTTGTTGCTTCTGAGGGTTTCACATATATGCCTATGGTATTACCAATACCCATGAGAATATCCTTAAGCAAGAACTCTTAGGGAAGGGAGTAGAGCTGAATCTAGAGTGGAACGGTCATGGACTCTTCTTTCTATGGGATGAAGCGGTTTGTCTAGAATAAAAGGAAAAGCCCTGCAGAATTTTAGAAGTATGGGCCATTTTCAAAAACTTGATCCTTGTCCTCCATATTGTAAAAGATGATCATGAGGAATCCTTTCAAGTTCATTTGGAGCTCATAGTCCCCTTTAGGGTTCCACCTTGTTTTGATCCAGGGAATGAGGTCTCCTTCCTAGGGCCATAATCCTAAAATATTTCCAATGAGGGCATGTTCTTTCATGAATTGAGTGTACTCCCCAACTTTGGTGGAATTTATCACATATCTTGGTGCCTTGGATTCTTGGGGAATGCATTTACCAGGCTCCCAAGTGCGAGATTACTTTGGATGAGACGTTCCCACTTCCACCTCCATGTCCTTTTCCAAGTTGTGTTCCTTTAGAAAGATTTGCTCACGGAGATGGGGTGACAACTTGAAAGTAGACTACCTGGCTCTGGCTCCAACTTTGTCATTGGAAGCTACATTTTGGTATGAGGGGGTTTTCACCCTCGCCTCAGGATCCATATCTTTTAGTGAGTTGTGTTGGTAGTTTGTAGCTTGCATCTTCAACTTAAAAATCGCTCGAAAGATGCAAGTTTAGGGTTTCGATTGCATGCGAACCCTAGCTTCTCCCTTCACGAATCTTTCATTTTGGGCTAATTCTCCTTGATCTTAATTTCTAAACTATGGCGATAGATGTTACTTGAAGCTTCCATAAAATATGTATATTGCTAATTTTTATTAAATTTAGGATTTATTTATTTCCAAGTTAATTAATTTTTAATATGGTGAAAAAAAATAATATTTTATTTAAATTTTTTAATAATATATATTAAATTCACTATTTTCCGTTAAAATATAATTATTTTAATTTTTCATTAATGAAGAGTGGGATAAAACCCTACATTATTTTCAAATTAAAATTAGGGACACTTTCAAATTAAAATTAGGGACACTTGAAAATTTTCTTGATTGATAATATTGGAGTTGTCCATACCATCAAATTCTATGGATTGTTTACTTTAAAATTCCTACTCTCCAGACCGCTGATGACAAAGATTGAGGTACTCTCCAGAACGCCGATGACAAAGATTGAGGCAATGGGTGCTTGGAAAATTCCTTCTTTGCTGTTTAGTTGGATAATATTGAAGTTGTCAAAACCATGGCTATCTAGTTTTGAAATTGCTACCCTCAAAGCACGTTCATGACGACGATTGAGGTGATGGGCGCTTGGAAAAATTCTTGGTTGCTTTTCATGTGGACAATTTGACAACAACTATTCAATAGCTGCATTAGCAACCTGTCCTTTGACGTTATGTGAGGGAGGTGGTATAGATAAAATATGCTAAAGTAAACACCACGGTGAGGCTACACTCACTTCTCTATTATTTAATGAAGACTGATTACATACTTATAGAAGAAAAGACTCTACTGAGTCGGTTACATGTAAACCAAAGACAACTAGACTCTTAACTATGAACTGACTCTTAACACTCCTACAACTGACTCTCACAACTAAAACTGATAACTGGTGCTTACAAGTGGCGCTTACTCCATTATTTCCAAGTCTCCCCCTTAATGGAGAATGGATTGACTTCTACACCTAACATCTCCCTAAACAGTTCAAACTTAATCTTTCCAAGAGGCTTAGTGAAAATATTAACAACATTTTCACTAGTATTACAATACACAAGAGTTATTTCATTTGACTGCAACTTTTCTCGAACAAAATAATACTGAGCTTCAACATGCTTTGTCCTTGCATGAAAAATCATATTCTTCGCAATATTGATTGAACTTTGATTATCACATCTGATCATCATAGGTTCCTTTCGTTCTTCTCCAACATCTTGAAGAAGTCTTCTTAACCAAAGAGCTTCACAAGTTGCTGCACACAAGGCTTTATATTTTGCCTCGGTAGAAGACAAAGATACAGTAGGCTTATTTTTACTGCTCCATGAAACAAACCTGGATCTAATACTGAATGCATATCCAGTGGTTGATCTTCGATCATCCAGATTGTCAACCCAATCAGAATCTGAATAACCTGTCAACTCAACATTAGATGCATCAATATATTTAATACCATAATCAAGTGTACCTTTTAGATACCTAAGCACTTCCTTTGCTGCATTCCAATGGATTTCATGAGGTTTCGCCATGAACTGACTTAACACACTCAAAAAATATGAAATATCAGGTCTGGTTGTGGTGAGATAATTCAGACTACCCACCATCTGTCTATACACAGTGCCATTCACCTCCTTCGAACCATCATCATAAGAAAGTTTCACATTTTGTTGCATGAGAACAATAGAAGACTTACACTGATCCATTTTAAATCTCTTAAGTATTTCTCTGATATACTTACTTTGACAAACAAAAGTTTGGCCTGCATTTCTCCAAACTTCAAGACCTAGGCAGTAATGTAACTCACCAAGATATTTCATTTCAAATACCT
>JZKD02S1678029.1:278317-305194 GCA_000966675.3 Picea glauca | reverse complement strand
GGTCATGTCCCATAACTGCTGTCATTCATTCCCCCCTTTCACTCATGGCAAGCTCCTTATTACGACTTTTACCTCCAATCCCTAGCCGCCATGTCACCCGTCTATATTTTTCAGCCACCATCACCTGCCATCTCACCCTCAAATGACCCGTTGTCCATTTTTTACTGGATAACCTATCCTTTATCCAACTGACCTGTCTCCTGTGCCCAACCAACCCCAGTTTAAATAAAACTACCGTTATTTCCCTTACTTTTGCTATTCACCCATCGCACCAGGTAAAATCACCGCTTAATCCTTCGCTACTTTCCGTTGCCCTCATCCATAGTCATTCGCCCCCACTAACGTTGTGTTTATTGCATGTACTGTTGCAGAAATGGCGCCAAAGTCCAAACCAGTGGAAGGAGAGGAGAATATGTTTCTCCCGCCTCCTGTCGACCTGGATAGGATCCCACTGGTCAACAAAGACCGGTTAATCGCAGATACCAAATGCGATTTTGATTTCTCAGACTTCCGGTCATGGCTCAGGGGAAGTGTTCCTGGACCATAGTGATGAAATTGGACTCTGGGAGTCCAATTTAACCCTCTACCTCTTCCCTCAGATCCACCATTTTCCCGAGTTTGCTCTCAAGTGTCAAGCTCATTATATCCCCCAGCAAAGAGCCGTCGTCTCCTCGTCCAGAGAGATCCTGTTCCTCATCACGCCCGAATCCATAGACCAGATGATGCAAATTCCCTGAGCTGACTCTGTGTCCCCCTTCAACCTGGAAATTCTCACCGAATTGTACCAGAAAATGACCTTCCCCCAAAGAGCTCAAATATTTGAGCTCTTCCTTCCCTCATCCGCTCAATTTCCCTCCACAAATCCTCCTTACCCGTCCTCCATGTTCTCAACTAAGGGAAACCAGGTCATCTCCTCCCTTTGTGCTTTGTTAGGGTACTATTCCGACCAGTGGGTAGATGAGCCCATTCTGGGTTTTCTATCCATTTTCTTCACTGATGAAAAGCCCACCACCCAGTTTGATTTCAGCACATTCTTAGCAGACAATATTCATGAACAATTCATGAATTTTGGCATGGAAGGCATGTTCATATATTCATCAATACTAGCCTACTTGTTCATCTTTTTTCAATAGGATAAATTTAGTTTTTCCATGCAGAAGATGGATGAAGATGGCAAACCTAAGGCAGTCACAGCATGGACTTCTTTGCTCAAGCACAACTCCATGGAGTATAGTTTCAAGGTGTTCATCGATCAGTTCTACCACCCTGTGGTAAGTATGCTGAGCGGCAGGCCCGAGCCTCGAATAAATGATGAACTCCAGAGAATCCTGCACCTCTCGGACAACACAAAGACCGGGGATTGGTACCTGTATCAAAATCATACCGAGATTAGAGTATACGGGTGTGAATTGGCACCGTATAAGCTGCCCAATTATTTGCCTGTCAGAATCTTTGCTCTAGAATATATAAGGCAGATTATAAATTTAGATGATATTCATTTTGTATCATTGAAGAAAAAGCAACAACTTAGAATCAAGGGGAAGATTGGCTCCTTCATCTTCAACAGTCGTGGAGCCGGGGAAGAGGCAGACAGGATGTTGAGAGAAATGAAGTTCTTCATGAGCTTCCCATGGCACTATGATCCTTATGGGATCATCTCAGAGATGAGGGTGAAGAACAAGAACATCCCCTATGTTCATGAAGCTAGGCCTGAGGTGGAAAAATTTGCAAATCAAAAAGTGTGGGTGCCTAACACATTGATCGAAGTGGAATAGTAACTTCCCCCGACCACTGTGTCACCAACGACCACACCATAGGCCCCTAAGGAAAAAAGGCCTCGACAAGATTTATCTCCGCCTGTCACGGAGGTATCGTCCGAAGAGTTCCAGTTACACACTAAGAGGCCTAAGACAATCTCAGTTCCTGGCCCGACTGGAGAAAAAGAAGCCCCGCCTACCATAGTGACCAAGTCTGTTATTCCACCCTTCGGTTCGAGCCTCTATAAGTACATTACCCCATCATTACCAAAGAAATCCACAGACTCCCCATTGGACACTCAGCCAGGCAAGATTGGGCCCAAGTTGAGCATTTTCGAGAAGTACGAGCTGATCAAGAAAAAGAACTAGACCCTTACCAGCATTACTTGTGCTCAGTTTTGGAAGCAGATGTCGACTGTGCAGCATAGGCTGTTGTCTGCATTATACAAAAAAAAGGGCAGAATGCACATGGCCTTCCTCTAGCCGCAGGTATCAGATCCCAAGGCGATCACCAATTACAAGAGGGCCACCTTTGAATTCCAGACGAAGGACGTGCACCCAGCTGATCAGATGGATCTGCACAAGCAGACCAGAGAAATGGTTTTCTACACGTTGGTGCACGCTTCCACTTCAGCGTCTAAATTGCAGGTGTCCCTGAACAATGTTCAAACACAGCTCAAAATGGAGAAGATTTCAACCTTTGCAAAGGACAATAGGATCAAAACTTTGGAGGAGATGGTCCTCAAGATCGGTTATGATCCTTTGAACGTTAAAGTAGCAGAGGAAATGATAAAAAAAAAGAACGCTGATATAGCATCCTTGAGAAAACAACTGAAGCTCCCGCCCACAGAGGACTCACAGGCGAAGGAGATAGCAGAGAAATAAGACGAGAAGGATGAGATGCTAAAGTTGCTCATGGAGCAGAACGCACAACTTAGATAAATGGAAGTTGAGATGGATAAACTGTTAAAAGAGAAAGAGCAACTGAAGCCAATGGAAGTCATTCCATTGAGTGCTATCACAATTATAGGAGTGAGCACAGCATCAATGACAACAGTCCCGTCCACAACTCCATCGACATCTCAGGAGAAGACATTCGATCTGGCTGAGTCCATGGAAAGGATGAACCTGTAGGAGACAGAGATCAGCAGGCTAAAAAACGATATTGAGAACCTATAGGAACTCAAATCTTCTTTCTAAACTAGACTATCCAAGGAAAAGCAGGTAACAAAGCAACTCAAGCAGGAGTTACAGCAGCTCCAGAAACAAACAGTGGCAGGAAAGACATTGGCCGAGGTTAAAGAGAGTGTATAGACAGACATCACTAAGTCCATGAATGAGATATGGCCCATGATCCAGATCATGTTTGAGCAGAATGAGTTAGTCCAGAGGAGAAAACAAGCCATTGAGAAGATCAGAGTAGAATTGGGAGATAGTCCAACACAGGCAAACTAGATCATTACGTTCCTCAATTCTAAGACCAGGGAGGAGCTGGAGGAGCTGAAGATTGAAGACAGAACATAGACCATCCTTGATGTCAAAAGAATTTTGACCAAGAGAGAACTAATGCTTCAGTTGGAAGAAAAGGTTTAGGCCATGGACTAGGGGGTACAAAGGTTATTCAGTAAGATTGAGGCTCTCCAGAAGAAAGGTCTACCTGGTCTGAAGGTTATTAATGATAAACTGATGACACTCCCAGATTACAAGAAGAGATTGGCGGATGTGTCTAAGGACAGTTCAAATTTTGCAGGGAGTCAAGGGAGCATCACCGGCAAGGCATTCCTGGATGCCCTTCAGTGGGACATCAGTATCCAACATGATATTTGATACATATTCCTCACCAAGCCTACATTCGCCAAGTATACAGAAATGGATGAAGTGTATCGAAGACTGCTCAAAGTCAACGTACCCAGTCATCTCAGATGGGAGGAACTCTGTGATCTGATCGATTAGAAGATGAGTTGTCCAAGTTTAGTTAGTTTTCCAGTAAGATGAGGTCATGCAAAGGCTTCATCAACAGTCTACCCAGAAATCAGTGTGCAGTTACACCAAGTCATCAAGCAGTTCCTAGATTTAGGAAATTTGTTAAATTAGTTAGGCTAAAAATAGATTTAGCACGTCCTAGTCATTTATGACAGGAACGTTTGTAATTGGAGTTATAAATACTTCATCCTTCGAAGTATTGAGGGTTGTTGTTGATCTTCACACCCTGACGCTATTCAAACTGTAATATTTTTGAAGATATCTTCCATTAATAAAAAGGAGGCACTTTTACAGGATTCTTGTGTGTATTCACTGGTGATATTTTTTCTCTAAGTTGAATGTTATTCTCGCTTTGTTATCATATTGTTTTCTGAATCTAATCTTTAAGAGTAACGAATGTTGCAGTATTTATCTCGTATACCCTGTTTCTGACTCGAAAGATTTTAGTGTTTTTCTTCTGGTGTTTTCAATAAAGGAATTCTTAACTGCTTCTTTATTGAAATTATCTTTCTCATCTTTTCTGCTAATCATCATTTAAGCTACTAAAATATCCAGTGATTATATTATCTCGCCCTATGAAATTTTTCCCTTTGCATTTCTAGTTTGTATCTCATATTTATTAAAACACAGACCCCATAGCCCAATGGATGTGTAGACTGTCTCAACCAATTTGAAAAAATACTTTGACAACAAAACCGACCTATTTCTTTACCTAGCCTATTATTTAAAATTGGAAACATAGCTAAATCATATAGAGAGATCCCTCTCTGAAGTTGGAAGGGCTAGATCCCAGCTTCAAAAGTGGTTGGATAAAGTTACCTTTGTAGATTTCTTCTGCTGTCAACCTCTAGGGAATTTACCAAGTGATAACACTCTTTTCAATTATACTTTGTGGATTTTCAGCTATAGGCATTTGTTTTGTCCATTGAATTTCTTTCTGTTCATCCTCTGCTCCTACTTCTTCAGCTTTGTAAGGGTACAAATCTACAACGTTGAATATCGGTGATATTTCGACCCCATCGGGTAATTCAATCTCATATGCATTTGCCCCAAATTTCCTTATGACCTTGCATGGTCCAATCTTCTTCATCTTCAGCTTGTGATACGTTCCCCTTGGGAACCTCTATTTCCTCAAATGCGCAAGAATCAAATCACCAACTTCAAATTGAATTTCTCGCCTGTGTTTATCTGCTCTACGCTTGTATTCTTGGCTTGAAATCTACAATCACTCCTTGATTCGGCTGTGAAGCTCCTTCATTCCTTCCGCAAATTCCTTGACACTAGCACTCCTGAATTCAGCTTGTTCTGCATCTTTCAATTCAGAAACTCCCCTTGGTTTCATTCCATATACAATTTGGAATGGACTCTTCCCTGTGCTTCTATTGAGTGAATCATTGTAAGCGAATTCCACCTGTGGAAGAATGTGATCCCATTGACTGTGGTGCTCAATCACTAAGCTCCTTAGCAAATCTCCCAAGCTCCTGTTCACGACCTCTATCTGTCCATCCGTCTGAGGATGATACGTTGAAATACAATACAAGTTTGTCGCCAACTTTTTCCATAAGGTCCTCCAGAAATGTCCCACGAACTTGGTATCTCGATCAGAAACGATACTCCTTGGCAAGCCGTGAAGTCTGACGACTTCCTTGAAAAACAGGTTCGCAATATGAGTTACGTCGCTGGTTTTCTGGCATGGTATGAAATGTGCCATCTTTGAAAATTTGTCAACTACCACAAAGATTGAATCACATCCCCTTTGTGTCCTTGGCAGTCCTAATATGAAATCCATGCTCACTGCATCCTCATCCCTTTAGTGTGCTGGTAAATTCTGCACCTGTCCACAAATTTCTTAACACCCATCCTCATCCCTGGCCAGAAATATGAGCTATTCAACTTTTCGAACGTCTTGTCATGACCGAAGTTTCTTGCCAATCCTCCACTGTGCTTTTCCTTCAACAAATTCTCCTTCATGGAGCATTTCAGAATACATAGTTGATTGCTCTTGAATAATAATCCATCTTGGATCATATACTCGGTCCATTGGCTTCTGTCCCTGAGAATTGGATTCTCAGACGCCTCATGTGCTTCCTTAAAATCAGGATCATCCTTGTACATTTCTATGAGGTTATCAAAACCCAAAGCCTTGACTTTGAATTCTTTCATAAGCAAACATTTCCTGCTCAAAGCGTCAACAACTTTGTTAGCAGTTCCAGAAATATGCTTAATCACAAAAGTAAAATTCTAAATGAATTCAACCCATTTAGCATGCTTTTGGTTCAACTTCTCTTGTCGAGTCATGAATTTCAAAGTGTGATTATCGTTGTACAAAACAAACTCCTTGGGAACCAAATAGTGTCTCCATTTCTTCAGTGCTTGTATGACTGCGTAGAATTCTTTTTCATATGTGGAGTACTTGATCTTTGCTTCATTCAGTTTTTCACTGAAATATGCGACCGACTTGTTGTCTTGGCTTAAGACCGCTCCAATTGAAAATCCACTCACACCACATCTAACCTGAAATGTCTTGCTGAAATCTGGCAAAATCAGAATTGGCTGCTCAGTGATCTTCCTCTTCAGCAGGTTGAAACTCTTCTCCGCTTCCTCCGTCCAACGAAAATATTTATGTCTTTTCTTCATCGTATCCATCATTGGTGCGCTAATTCCACTGAAGTTTCGGATGAATTTCCTGTAGAAGCTAGCCAAACCATGGAAGCTTCGAACTTCAAACAAACTCTTCGGTGATGGCCAATCCTTAATCGTTTTTATCTTTTTTGGATCCATTTTCAGTTCATTTGTAGAGATAACAAAACCCAAATAAATGAGTTATGTCCTCATAAATGACAATTTCTTTATATTGATCAGGAATTTCTCTTGTTGTAACCTTCTCATTACTGCAGCTAAATGGTTTAAGTGCTCTACTTCAGTTTTGCTGAAAATTAATATATCATCAAGATATACAATGACGAATTTCCCAATGAAATCCTTCAAGACTTCGTTCATCAATCTCATGAAGGTGTTGGGTGTATTCGTTAAGCCAAATGGCATGACAAGACATTCATATATCCCTTCATTCATTTTGAATGATGTCTTCCATTCATCACCTTCCCTCATTCTAATTTGATGATATCCTCTTTTCAAATCAATCTTTGAAAAAAAAAAATCTCCACTCAAGAAATCCATCAAGTTGTCCATCCTTGGCAAAGGAAACCTGTACCTGATGGTAATTTTGTTTATTTCCCTTGATTCTGTACACATTCTCCAACCACCATCCTTTCTTGGGTTGAGCACTGTCGGAACAATGCATGGACTCAAGCTCTCCTGAATTAATCCTTTGTCCATTAATTCCTGAACCTGTCTCTTAACTTCTTCATTTTCCTGCGGCGTCAACCGATACGCTGCTTTGTTCGAAAAACTGGCTCCAGGTATAAGATCGATATGATGACTTATACTCCTGATAGGTGGCAATGAACAAGGTAGTTCATCCACTACTATATCAGCAAACTCTTCTATCAACTCCTGGATTTCTTCTGGTAAATCATCTATTCTCGTACTGGTCAAAAAATTTTGGGCTTCCTGACCACAATGAATTGTGTGTCTTCCTTCTTCTTAACCTCACTAAGAAGTTCCTTCCCACTCATGAGAAGTACAGTGTTTCTCATCTCTGTTTTCACCTCTTTATCCTTAATTGACAACAACATGTGCGTCCTACCGTTTTTCTCCAAGGTGTACACGTTATTTCTTCCATCATGAACCAAGTTTCTGTCATATTGCCATGGCCTACCCGGCAATAGATGAAAAACATCCATGGGAATAACATCACATAATATCTCATCTTTATATCCTCCTATTTTAAATTCGACTAAACATTGTTTAGTGACATTTACCTGATGTCTGTTTTGTAGCCACAAAAATCTGTATGGGCTTGAATGTGCAATAGTCTCTAGCTCTAGATTTTCTAGCATCTCTGTAGATACGAGATTATCTGTGCTACCGCTATCCACTATGACCTTGCATACCCTATCTTTAGTTTTGCATATAGTCCTAAACATATTGTTTCTTTGGGCTGGGTTCTCTGGATCCTTCTCTGGTTTCAAGAGAAATTTCCACATCATCAAAGATCTTTCGCCCTCAGTGTCTTCTGCCTCAACATTCCATCCTTGAGCTTTGGCAATGTGAGTTTCACCACCAGCTTTCTTCCTATCAGGACACTCATAGGATTTATGTCCGATTTTCCCACAGACAAAGCATTTCACTTCACCTCCTCTACCTCTTCCTCTTCCTCTGGTTCGAGGAAAAGTATGTCTATCAGCATAATGCCTTCCCTGTGAACTTCCTCCTCTCTCAGGTTGAGTTTGAGGTTTCTTCTCCTCTTCCTTAGGCTTCTGGGTTCTGTCTTGGGAAATTGCCTTGCCTTTGCTTTGGCTTCTACCTTGGCCTCTTTCACCTTGCTTTCGGCTCAACTTCTCTTCAGCTTTCAGAGTCATCTAATAAGCATCTTCCACATTTCGGATGGTCATCATGCTCATCTCATCTTGAATGTCATATCGCAGACCATTCATGTACCTGGAAACTTTTTCATCATCGCTTTCCCGATGATCTACCCTAATGTTTATCCTATAGAATTATTCAGTGTATTCTTTCACTGACATCAACTTCTGTCTCAAATTTTGCATCCTCCAAAACAGAGTTATTTGATAATCCATGGGTATGAATTTGGCTTTCATCTTTGCAACCATTCTAGCCCAACTTTTGATTTTTTGTTTTCCTTTGCAGCATCTATCAACCTGCAGTTCATCCCACCATAGTGTTTCATGCCCTTTAAGTCTGGTAACGACATGTTTGACTTTCTTGTCTTCTTCAACATCCTCATAGTCGAAGTATTTGTCTAGATTTCTAATCTAGTCTAGAAGTTCTTCAACATCTAAGTTGCCTTCGTACATTGGAATGTCCATTTTTTCTCTGGCACCTATCCTTGTAACAACCCTGAATAGGCATTCTTCTACAACATCTTTGACTGCAACTTCTTCTCCTTCGTTTCCAGCTTCATTTTCACTTTCATCTTCGCTGATATCCCTAGCATCAACTGTGCACCTTTGTGTTGTCTCCATAGCATCAAGCCTGGCATGTAATTCGCACATTTGTCTTTCCACTGTTGGATCAGGTATTTTCCTGTCTCTTATTCTCGATGGCATGGTTGTAAAATTCCTCTTTTTCTTCTCTCTGCTACAGAAAGAAAATAATTTTTCTGTGCTCTGATACCATAACTGGCATGTATCAAAGTATTTTCTTCCTCTCCGTCTGTAAGAAAATATCGACACTCTGGCTGCCTCTGTTGCCTACAAAAATTAATCTGAGCTCTAATACCACAATTGACCCAGACCCCCTGCCCTCAGGCCGAGATCTACTCATGATATTTTCCAAAACCACGCCAAGAGATAATTAAACCCTTTGTTTAAGCCCGCAAAGGATTTCGGGTTTCGCAAGTTGGAGGTTCTTGATGCAATGGCATAGCTCTTGCAATAGCCAAAATGTGAAATGTCAGTGAAGGTTGACTCCTCCAAAGCGACGAGCACATGCCACTTGTCACCCACTAGCTTCCAGCTTTCGAGACTCGAGTGAACAACCAACAACCATTCCTCTTCCTCTATGATTCCACGACTTTGAAATTTTACCTTTGACGAGATTGATGGTTGTGAGCCTCCATTGGTCCAATGGTTCACGTTGTATCGGGATTTCACCAACTGGGAATTCACAATGCTTGACCCAAACCCCTAGTCAATCCATTCCCTGAACTCTGATATGAGAATTCACATGCGAGATCGATGACTCTCGTTGATCTAGATCTGACAGTCACTATCCCTCCTGAGCTTAAGGGTGTTGAAAGTCACTTAGTCTTAATCCCTTCACTATTCCATGAGATCCAATGACTCTCAGAACTTCGAAACTTCCTCTTGAGATGATTCCATAGTCCAATTCACTTCTCAAGACTTCTAGCCAAATGACTTCGCATCCTCCCTCCTGAACTTGACCTCTGCAGGATGTTTTCGACCTTCGTCTCCCTTTGACCATTTCAAAGGTTAAATACCTCCTAAGCATTCTCTTGTAAACTCAAGCTTCCAAAAGGATCCCTGCATGCACTCCTCATGGAAAACTTTCAAATAACCTCTAGTTATTTGAGTCTTCAACCCTGTGCACTCTTTGCAATGGTAGTCTCTCGATCTTCCTCCTGGATTTGTAAAATCCAAGATTTCACTCGGCCTGCGGACACTTTGCACGGCTCTTGTGTCTCTAAAAACACAATCTGAATCTCCTCTGAGAGTTCTGAGATAAAAACCAGATCTTGGTCAACACACTCCTTGTGAACCCTCCACTGCACTCTTTGCAGGAGTTCTCAAAAAATTGAAACTCATTCTCCCCTTACCCGAAATTCAAACATTCCACTGAAAATTCCAGAACTCACAAAAATACATAGCATTGAAAGAAATGCATACAGAGAATGCAAACAAGCCTGCAACATACCATTCAACAAGTGGTTCCAACAACCATAACAAACACATAGATTGGAATCAAAGATTTCTTCTATTAATTCCAGTGCTCCTGTACATGGTAATTATCAACAGCTAAAAAAATGTATAAAATACTCTGTTCTCCTCTATTCTCTTCTGCAACTCTACAGCTTACGAATTCTGAATTATAATAATACAATGGTACAAGGGTGAGGGTGTCTATCATCCATTTTCCCTCCTACACTCTTAAACTATCTAATCTAACATTCATATCTACCTACTTGCATTAAATAAACATAAATGTCTATTGCATCTGGTGGATAGGAACATACGCTCCAAATCAGTTTAGATCTGCAGTTATAAATGCAACTGCATTTTCCTCCTATCTATTACATTAATGCTTCAAATTTCAAAATTCAAAATTTTTTCACAAAAACGTGTTCAAATTACCTCTGCGCGTCCAATTGTCTCTTTGGCTTTCTACGATGCTCCTGCATCACAATGTCATTATTGGCTTATGAAATGTTTAATATTGACAATAGAAGAAAATATGTGAGCAAGGTCTTTGAGAGCTACTTGTTACAAAATGGTATCTCTTAGTAGAAATCCATAACTTATACACCTCAACATAATAGTGTTGTTTAAAGAAATAATTAAACCTTGGTTAAAATGGCATGGTGTTTGCTTCAATCTAAAGGAATCCAAACAATGTTTTGGGCAAAGGTTGTTTACACTCAAACTACGTTTTGAACATGATTTCAACCAAAGGTGTATGGGACATGACCCCTCTTGAAAAATGAAGTGGGAGAAAACCCTACACCATAAAACGTTTGGATGTTTGGCTCATATTCCAAATGATAAGAGAAAGAAGTTGGATGCAAAGAATCATGCTTCTATTATATAATGTACCTGACTCATATTCCAAATGACAAGAGAAAGAAGTTGGATGCAAAGAATCATGCTTCTATTATGTAATATACCTAGGTATTGTTGTCACAAAATCCTCACTGATATAACAATATATATGGGTTTTCTCAGTGTTTACTTTTGTCAAACACTTAGGTTGTAAGTGTCCTTTCATTGTTAAAACTCCCAATTTGTTTTTGTGATGTTTTAATTGTTTTTTGAAGTGTTATGGGTGGGTTATGTACGGTTTAAATGTGCCAAAAAGAACTCCCTTTTACACAACAAAGGTATGCAACAAGAATCATAAAACCCACAACACACACCTGATGTAATTGAGGAAACACAACAACGATTTATTTAATATTCTAGGACAATGGAGTACAATTAAAATATCATAAACAAGTACATAATAAGACAATGGAGAATGTGACATAAGTTGTTGTAGGTTGCTTCTGTAAAATATGGGCAATATTGTGTCTTGACAAGACAAACTGAGTGCAACATCTTCTTGCTGACGGTACAGGTTTGTAAGCAAGTAATGTTTGACAGTTGGTTTGGATAGTTTGTTGTCATTGATATCAACCCTTGGCAAGTGATCTTAGAGATTGATGTCAACCCTTGAAGAAGTATGGTAGCCCTGATGGTGTGGTTTTGGTACCCAAATTTGAATGAAGAATATGGATAGAAAGGACAATGTGAATGTAGGAAAGACCCTCGTAGATGGAGAGTACTCGTCATGTCATTTTCGGTGATATGTGGAAGGCCACGTGGTTCCTCATGGTTAGAGAGATATGGCCTTGTAAAGTTGGAAGCCCTGAAGAGCAGACAAGAAGCCCTTAGTTTTTTATAAGTCTTAGTCAAAGGGGTAAAGTTGTTGTAACAATAAAACCCTAGAAGCCCTAAATTAAGGAGAGGAGTCACCTAGCACAAGTATATAAGAACCTCAAGGATTCATTCACAAATACACTCACACATTTATTCATTGCTTATCTTTATTATGATCTAGTGATCATTTGCTAAGGTTGTAGCATCATTTTTTATGGTAGCAAAGAAGGGTCGATGACGAAAATCTCAGAGTTACAACAAAACCCTTTTTTCTGAGGTATACGTGAGTTGTAGGTCAGTAAGGGAGTGTATGTATGCGGGATGCAGTGAAGAAAAGGGCATATATACACAGGCTATAGAGGACAAATTCACATATATGTGGGAAGCTCATGCAAATTTGAGTAGATGTTGGTACCAGGTCCCTAGAGTCTAAAAGGAAGGTTACAAGTCAGCATTTTACTATTTCAGGTCAACTTTAGAGGTATTGGTATTGTTGTATACTTGTTTTGATGGTTATTTATTGTCATGCTATGGTGTATGCTTGAGGCATACTTGTTATGGTTGGTTTTTTATTTAGATATGGTATATCTTGGTTACTTGGCTGAGTGAGGATCACTCTTATATCTGGTTCAACATATGACATGGTGCTTATAGTTCATATCTTTGAGTTGATTGTACATGGTTGAGGCATATTCATGTTGTATGGTGTCATATGCATGAGGGACATGCATTGGTTCTTTGAGATACTACATTGATGATATGGTACAGATTTTCATATGGTTGATGGTATGATATATGGTATAGGTTACACATGGTTGATGCTCTAGTTCATGATTTACTATTCCTTATTGACGTATCTTTGGTTCATGATTGATGCATAAGATAATATATATTTTGGCATATAGTTGATGCATGGTATGGAAAATGTTTAGTTGGTTGATGAGCATATACAGGTTGATGTGAGAGAGAATGTGACAGAGAAATATACAATGACAAATATAGACATAGACAGTGATAATGACAGTGACAGTGACAGTGGCGAAGTTCGTGACAGTTGGTCCACATTTATATTTCAGGGCGGTTCAACGGGGCAAGGATAGGTGGTTGTAGCCAAAGAACATAGGGGGTTGTAGCCTCCTTCTGGTTGGAGCCAGAGAATTGGGGATTTGGAGCTTCCTTTCTATTGTAGCCTGAGAAACTAGGGGGTTATAGCCTCCTTTCAGTTGCAGCTGGACAATAGGAAGTTGGTGCTTCCAATGAATGTTTTCTTTTGATAAATATATAAGAAAAGTGTTATGTGGTTTTCTCCCATTTGGGTTTCCATGTAAATTCTAGTGTACTATGTATCTATTGTGATGTGATGTTGCTTATGATTATACTATTGAAAATCTATTGAATGGTAAAGATAAACTGTTGAATATTGTTGAAGTATAAACTATGGTAACAAAAAAGTAATAATATTGCTCATTGTTGATTCAATACCCTCTCAGTAATCCAACAAGTAAGTTGACCCATAAAACAAATAAGTAAAAATCCCAATACAGAGAGACAGTCCTATAGGCGTTGGCATCTTGTATTCAGGCTCTTTCCCACCGTAACTCTCCCCCAAACTGTACTGAATGTAGCCCCAAATAATAAATGTTATTCTCACAGAGTATTCGACCCAGTTTTGGAATAACTCATCCCAATAATGAGGTATGGTCTCCCAGCGGCCAACTCATCTAGAGAAACAAAGGGAAATCAATCCACAATGAATATAAATATGCCCATAAGTAATAAAACTCATTTTCCACAACAAACTTTCCTTTTAGTCATCCACAACTCAACTTCTCAACAAGGACTAATTCCTTCTTTGTCAAAGGCACCTCACCATAATCAAATCGACCCCAAAACTCAAGAAATGCATCCCACCAGTCTATCCCTCCTTCCTTCATCCCAAAGTCGGTCTCCTCAAGGGGTTTCGACCCACACAAGATCAATACTTCACTACTGATAAGAATAACTCAACTATAATGGAAGAAACCCATCCACTGTAAAAGAATCTCCACCACAAGAAGATCAGATCTACCATAATGAAGCACAATAGGAAGATCTAGATGATCTCCTCTTAATGAATAACTAGGTTGGATGGTCTCACCACTGAAGCAAATCTGCAATTCCCTCCTAGGGTTTTTGTCCTATGAGTCTCCAAAGATCAATGCTCTCCTCAAATTCATTTTTGGCAAATGAAAATTTCATGAATGCCGAGAATGCCCTATTTTCCCCCTTTTTACTCTTTGGTGACCCTTTTGCACCCCTTTTTACCTTTTAATAAATTTAAGTGACTTTTCATATTCCCCCTAATTCACTTTTGGCGCTTTTTCCCTTTTTCCCCTTTCAATTATCTAATGTCATTTTGGTTAGACACTTTTCCCCTTAGGACATCACATAATTAACTAATTCCATTTTTTAATGACTCTAGCCTATGGGAATCACTTAGGCTACTTTGTCCATGTCCCATGATCACTCGGAAGGGGACATGACATATTATGATGGACTACTTTAAAGTGTCGAAAGCCTATATGTTGTTTGATATAGTAAAACAAGAAATCATTTGTAGGAGGGATGTTGTCATTGATAGTAGACTTCATTAGGTCTTACTATGTTGAAATCCTATTTCACATTGTTAAGCAGTGATACACTTGAAACTCAACCTTCTACAGTAGAGTCAATTACAAGATTTGTATAGACTAACCTTTCAACTAATGGTGATTTTTATGTAGGTACTCCCTCTACAAGAAACATTTATCTTCCAGGAAGAGTGACTAAAATGATTGAAGTCGCTAGTGTTGATGCACATATTAAAACTTTTTTTCCATATTTCCACCAATGCAATATCTTTACCCTTTTTTCCACCAATACCATCACCTTTCCTTCGGAAAGGTTCATCATTTAGTCAAATAAGACAAAAGATATCCATATCAAGACAAATGATGTAAAACATATCTTATTGAAATAGGTTAGGCACATTATAGAGATGTGCATAAGTATTATCTATGTAGGATGATTGGATGATGAAGGTTGTTCCACAAGCTTTTGAAAGGGTGGATAGAAAATTACTAGAGGGGAATTTCTCATTTCTAAAGGATCCAAGACAGGAACGTTGTATACAATAAGAGAAATAGAAGAGAAATAAGATGTGGTTGTTGTTGCAGGAGAATAAATCTTAATATATTTATGGCATAAGCATCTAGGTCACATGAGCACGAACGACCTCAGAATCCCTGCTGACAAAAATCTACTTTCAGGTTTGAAGTCCTATAATATTGATCTTTTTGAGCATTGTATATATGGTAGGAAACAAAGGGTTTCATTTATTAGAAGTGGGAATGAACAAGAATAGATCTTTTAGAATTTATACATTTTGATATGTTTGGGCCATAAAATATTAAGTCATTGGGAGGATCCTCATACTTCGTCAGATTTATATATGATGCATCTAGGAAAGTTTCGGCCTACCCAATGAAAAGAAAATGTGAGTTATTCGATATATGTTAGAATTTTCATGTTGTTGTTGAGAGATAAACTGATCAATTTCTCAAGTGTTTGAGGATCGATAATGGTGAGGAATATTTCTCCAATGCATTGAAAGAGCATTGTAACATGTTTGTCATAAAGCATGGGAAGACCATTCCTCTTACTCAACATACTGGTACTACAGAAAGAATGAATCACACTATCATGGATAAGGTGAGGAGTATGTTGTCAAATTCTAGATTGGAGGAGAATCTTTGGGTAAAAGTAGTAAAGAAAGTTTGCTACTTGATGAATCGATCTCCTACTACAGCCTTGGATGGTGGCCTTCTCAAAGAAGTTTGAATGGGTAAAAAGGTAAATTATTCTCACCTAAAAGTATTTGATTGTGAAGCATTCATGCATATTCCCAAAGAAAATATAACTAATCTATATGATAAATCCATGAAGTGTATTTTTTTGGGATATGCAGATGGTGAGTTTGGTTACCGATTGCGGGATCCAGTTAATTTTTTTTTTATTAGAAGCATGGATGTCATACTTAATGAGTTATAGATGTTTAAGAAGTCTACATGTAATATGGAGGTCAAGAGAGTTGTTGACAGGTCTGTTGAACAACAAAGTGATATTCCATAGTTGCAAGAAAATGGGTAACATATTCAAGAGCAAGTTAAACAACAAATGGAACATAATGAAAAACAACAACAAGAAATTGTACAACAACCATTGCAAGAAGTCCAACCTGAAAATGCACCACCACAATTGGCCCGTAGATCTTCTAGGTCTCATAAGTCTTCACAAAGGTATCCTTCCTCAAATTATATTTTGTTGATTAATGAAGGTGAACCTGATTGTTTTCAAGAGGTTTGTAAAGTTGAGAATAACAAAAGAATGGAAGAAAGCAATGGAGGAATAAATGGGGTCCTTGTTGGAAAATGAAACATGGGAGTCAGTGAGGCTTTCAAAAGGAAGAAAATCCATCCAAAATAAATGGGTATATAGGATTATGAGGGATAAGGGAAAAATGAAAAATACAAGGCAAGGATGGTGATGAAAGGATTTGCTCAAAAGGAAGTTATTGACTTCACTAAAATATTCTTTTGTTGTTAAGATGTCATTCATTATATCATTCTTGGTCTTGTTGTTGCTTTAGATTGATAAAATATAGACAGGAACAACAAGATGACAGAAAAGGCTCACTAGCAAAATCGCATGTATTCACACCAATGTTACATATTTATAGTACAATGGGGGATGCCACCTCGTAGAGAGATTTTCTCTAGATCCTAAAATCATGCATGATGACTAGGCTAGGCAATCTTAACTAAATCATTAGTCATCACTCAAGGATATATTACTAATACCCTAAATGAATAATACAATTATAGGTGACAATTTAGACTTAGTGATTGGTAAAGGTAAGCCATAGGCTAACAATCCCCTCCTCAATCACAAGTCCGATCAATAATACTAGAAATTAAGCATAAACTGGTATCAATTCCAAGTCTTCATACTAAAACTCTTGAGCTAAGCCTCAATGAAGAACTGCCTGGAAAACCACCAATCTGGATGCTGAATAGTTCATCTGAAATGAATTGGAAGAGAGCTAAGATATGGAAGTGAACAGTTGCAATATCTGAACATTCCCTGATTGCTTGACAATTTGATCATTTTGCCAAGTATTTGAGCTAGAAGAATCCGAAGTCTTCTGCTAATTGGTGAACATGTAGTATCACCACTCTAATATCAGTGTATCACTAAAGTGCTCTTTGAATATGTGGTTTGGGATGACCACTAACCAATTGATACCATGTATCTGATGGTTTTTGGATAACCACTAACCAATCTTGACACTTTTAGGTGTCCAACAACATCCTAATGTATAATGTGTATGATTCAATTGCAATTCATTGAACCATAATCTTGCCAAAGTCTTCCATCTCTGAAAAATCTCACTATGTAATCATGTGAGCTAGGATGCATGCAATTTGTTCACTTAATGTAAACTCCAATCTGATGAGAGTGAACCAAGAGAAGTGAATCAACTTCTAGTCTGACACATCCCTGAAAATGCCTGACAACTCAATCAAATGTCAAGTTGTAATGGAGAAGGATCCTCTTGTCCTCTGCTAGGTCGAATGACCATCTATGTGAACCAAACGTCCACATCATTGCTCTCAAAATCAAAATTAACATCCAAATTATGCATGATTCAACTTAAACCTATTGAACTATAATTCTGCCAAAGTTTGTCATCTACATACCGTAATTTACCATTTGGTAAATTTCTTGCCGATATGACATACTTGATGTTTTTTTGTTGTTGTTGAAACTTTATGTCTGACAACCATATTCAATTCCATCATCAATTCCCCCCTTTGTCAGCTGAAAGGAGAGACCACAAGTGGTTTCGTGAACCATCATCACTGAAATTTTGAACTCCCCCCCTTAAGGTGCATGAGATTTTTATCATTGTAGTCCCCCCTTCTATGCTCAAGAGAGTACCATACTTGTTCCATTTGAGTACAACACAAAGTGGGCATGCAGAAAAAAAAAAACCATATGTTATCTCATCCCGTGAGGGCCATGCTCGAAAGCTATGCCATAAGGGGACCACTTATGTGAGGTACAAAAATGTATTATGTGCTACAAGATTGGTCTTTACTCGAGATTAAATTCTTTGGTAAGACTTATATAATTGTTTGGTTGTTGATGTCCATTGCCAAGGATCAATCCACTCATATCAACATGGCTTCCTCGCTTTCATCAACATGGCTTCTAGGAGGGGAAATGGTCTTCGTCAGAACAACTTTCTTCTTTTTAACAATTGAGCAGGCATGCACGAGTTTGCTATGGACCTTTAGCATTTTGCTCTCGATTTCCTCTACATCTTGCTTGGGTGCCAACGAATTCACCTCTGCAACATTTAACATATACAAAGGCACATGCAGGCTGAAAACAAAAACATACCTACATTTCTCTTGGTTGGGGACTTGCTGAGTTTATTTTTCCCTGTGGCAATAATCCCACATGCACATGGTAAACTGAACTTTTGGTGTTTATATGAGCCAACAGTCACATGGTCTTTCGATGAAGTGAGCCCGAGGCTATGCTTTGGAGTTTGGCGTTGGAGCTGGCTTGTGTGTTTGTTGTTGGTTTGTGAAATGGTGCTTATTCTCGGTGTTGAGTATTTGGAGGTTGGCTCTCGGCCAATATACTTTTTTGGAAAAATATTTGTCAAATAATTTATATTTTGATAAACAAGACAAAAAACTCTACATAAAGGCCGAGGGGCCAATTTTGTCTCAAAAGACCAAATTTTGGCTAATAAACCAAACTTTGTATTTACCCACAAGAATAAAATTTTTCCATTCAAACCAATTCATAATTTTTTGCTAAAAATGCACCGGAATTTTAACATGCTTCGAAGTTTGTGTGCAAGTTTCTTGGCTTATGCTTGGTCAGAGTCGAGGGCTTTCTGCTGCCTTCACTATGCATCGTGAGAAAAAGCGTAATGCCTGAAATAGATAGATATTATTCAGAATACTGATTCCCCTATTATATAGGGTTCTAACATAGGCTCCACCTGGGGAAGATAGCTCCGAAGGAGATGTCTAGAATCCATAGAACTCTGAATTTCGCAGACCAGTTGATCATTGGGCTACCCCCAAACTGTAAACTGAAAATAAAACCATGAAGAGATGAAAAAGAAAAGATGCTCATCCTCTTGAGCTTATTGGCACATTCATACCTACCCTACTTTTCTAATAATTACTGCTTCAATCAGGTAATGAAAAAGTGCCAATGAAGCCAACCCAACAGTTGATCCCATGATTGGGTTTCCTCATCGTGCTTGATGAAAATCGAAACTGAAATATGTACTGGCAAATGGTGACATATTTGGTCATTATAGAGAATACATGTTTGAAAACTCAAGCTAACATGAATCTCCATGTAATCTGCTACAGGATCAATTAAAGCATGATGCATGATATTCATTCCTAGATCTTCTATGACTAGTTGATTAGTTGTATCTTCAAAATTAAACCCTGCATCTACAACTTCAGCCTTATGTTGGAAAACATAATCATCATCAATCTGCCAATCAATAGGTAGTACAATTTCCTCTTGCTTTGGAGAAGGAATATTTTCCAAGAATTCTTTGAGATCTCAGAAATTATATGACTGAATTTGAGAATCCAAAAGTTCAATATCATTTTCGAACTTTTCAACAACTAGCTCAAGAAAACGAATTTTACTTTTAGGAGAAAATTTTCTCGATTCCAAAATACGAAACACAATTGTTAAAAAGTCTTCGTCAATGTGCAATTCTGCTAGCTTATTCCTGAATTCTTTTAAATATTCAGGAGATAGAGGATTTACCACATACCCTGTCACCTTGAAGCATCATCAAGGCTTTGAAATTTGGATTCTTCGGCAGTGAAGTCGCTTGTGAACTTTGAAGCTCGGGATCTTGAACAATGGAGTCACCAGGTGAATGGTACATCCTTCCTGTGTTTGGCTTCTCTTCACCATCAGAAGTCAAATCTGAACTTGATATATTTTCCTGGAGAACTTGAAAGCTCGTTCCCCAATGGAGTCGCCAAAAATGTTAACGCTCTGTAATTTCTCGGCTGAAGAAGAATTTGACGGAGGTAACTATTTCAGCCACTTGGAGTCTTGGATCTAGCCCTCCAAGACTCAAAGAGGTCTCTCTCTATACGATTTATCTTGGTTTTAAATAGGATATTAGGCTAGTTGTGAGGGATCGGGGTTTTTAGTTTTTAAATGGTTGGTTTGGGACAACAAGGAGGGCCATTGGGAAAATGGGGTCTGTGCTTAAATATGTGATTCACTCTCAGATATAAACAAATCTCTTACATAGGGAAAGGTAGTGGAAATGTTGGATCGAATTAAGTTTGAATGGTGTCGATTTGAGGAAGAAATAGGGGAGGAAAAATCCAAGCAAAGGAGCAGCTAAGAATTCCTTAAATGAGATTTTAGAAGAGAACATAAAGATCATCAAGAACTAGATGCAGAGTATTTCACCAATAAATTCTGCTCTATTACTATCCTTTCACAATAAGAATTGAAAACAAGTGAAAAGATAACAAGAAAAATACTTAACAAAGAGAGAAAACGCCACCAACACCTCGACACAAGAATCCTATCAACAGTTTGTCTCTTATTGATAGGTCATCTAAAGATTACAAAAAATACTCCTGGAAAAGCAAGGACCCCAATCCAGCAAAGAAAATTACACCCGTCAGGTCGAACCTTCAAAAACCCCCTCCCTTCCATATGAAAATCATAAAATATATATTCTTTACAATGTAAATAGTTTTTCTAGCCTCCCGGAAACAAAATCAAATAAAAATATAAATAACAACTAATTTGAGAAAGTTTGATAGGTCTCTCGAATTCTGGAACTGCTGGAAATGAATGTTGAGTTGTTGTGGGATCTTTTCCATAAAATCTGGGCCCTCTGTCATTTTTTGCTGCTTGCTATCAGGAGGATCAAATAGGCTCGACGTATTCTCAGTTCTTTTTCCCTTTTCTGTCTTAATTTGGTCAAGATATGGACCAATTTGATCTTATCTCAATATCACGTCACTGCTACAAATCTGGAATTGGCTTTAATTGATGATTCATTGTTGCCTTGAAAACAGGATCTGATTATCATTTGTTGAAATTGCTTGCTGGAAATTTGGGATTTTCTACACATCTATCTTATGCCACCTCAAGTGTTGGAGTTAAATCCCTTCACTATTCCATTTGTTCCTAACTGTCCCTCGATTGTTGATCTGCGCATTTAGATGCCTCTTCCATATGTTGACGAGATGCTTAAAGGCTTCCTGGCTATGCTCCTTAAAACTTGGTAATCTTGAAATCGTGGGATTAAATGACGCTATCTCCACCAAATTGATTTGGAATCTCCTCCCTGGGTTGTTTAATTTTACCATGCATCCTCAATAAATTTTTTCCTTTAGATTCGGGCACTTGTCATTCTCAGTTTTTCAAGTAGAAGTCATTTGGCTCCTGTAAATTCTCAATCGTAATTTGAATGCTCAGATATGTTCCCTGCAAATCTAGAATCGCTGATCAAATGCCCTGCTCCAAAGTGCCACTTGTGCTCGGGCCTTACAGGAATTTGGCATATGTTGTGGACTCTTATGTTTTGTGGTGTGGCTTTGAGTTGTGATTTTTATATGGTTGCTATAAACAAGTTGTTGCTTTGATGTACTCAAAGGACACAGGATACAAGCACATGAATAGTTGCGAGGGTCGAGATTTGACCCTTGACCATTTGCTGACAAACATCAAAAAAATTCTACTACTACAGAACCTTTATTGCAACAACAGTCTCTGCATCTGAACACTCCACACACAAGATGTAGATTTTACAATTCTTAAGGTCTCGATTTAAATCCTTCCAGCATCCTATCTTGCAAGTCAGAGAACTGTCTCCAATGCAACTACGCAGCCAAGCATTTTAAGGCAATCTCATACACATTCTCTAACAACCCATTGGAAGATAGAATACGTTCTAGTTGAGCTTTTGCAAGAGTTTGTCTGCTCTCATCAAATCGCTTCCAACTTGAGAAAGGTGAAATGTTTTGAGATGCAACAATGTGGATTAATTCGATCTATATTCAATACCATATCTCCAATGAATTCATAACCAGAACCATCTTTGGCATGGAAGTTAACCGAACTGCTGCAGAATCCTCCAATGAGAGAATAAACCTTGTTAGGATTATGGTTGTCAAAGCAGGGTGCTACCACATGCATTGTACATTCTTGACATTGCCTAGGATATTGGAGACATCTTGCAATACAAGCCACTTATTGATCACCAAGGCCTCTCCTTCTCACTGCCCTCCGTCATCCTCCTCGCTTTCATCAACATGGCTTCCAGGAGGGGAAACGGTCTTCGTCAGAACAACTTTCTTCTTTTCAACAATTGAGCAGGCATGCGCGAGTTTGCTCTGGACCTTTAGCAGTTTACTCTCAATTTCTTCTACATCTTTCTTGGGTGCTAACGAATTCACCTCTGCAACATTTAACATATACAAAGGCACATGCGAGCTAAAAACAAAAAGATACCTGCGTTTCTCTTGGCTGGGGACTCGCTGAGTTTATTTTTCCCTGTGGAAATAATCCCACATGCACGTGGTAAAATGAACTTTTGGTGTTTATATGAGCCAACGGTCACATGGTCTTTCGATGAAGTGAGCTCGAGGCTATGCTTTGGAGTTTGGCACTGGCGTTGGCTTGTGTGTTTGTTGTTGGTTTGTGAAATGGTGCTTATTCGCGGTGTTGAGTATTCGGAGGTTGGCCCTCGGCCAATATACTTTTTTGGAAAAATATTTGTCAAACAATTTATATTTTTATAAACAAGACAAAAAACTCTGCATAAAGGTCGAGGGGCCAATTTTGGCTCAAAAGACCAAATTTTGGATAATAAACCAAACTTTGTATTTACCCACAAGAATAAAATTTTGCCATTCAAACCAATTCATAATTTTTTGCTAAAGATGCACCAGAATTTTAACATGCTTCGAAGTTCCCGTGCAAGGTTCTTAGCTTATGCTTGGTCAGAGTTGAGCGCTTTCTGCTGCCTTCACTATGTATCATGAGCAAAAGTGTAATGCCTGAAATAGATAGATATTAGTCAGAATACTGATTCCCCTATTATATAGGGTTCTAATAGTCACAAGAAAAATATATAAAGAAGGTGCTTGATAGGTTCAATATGAAGGACACCAAGCTAGTTGGTATACCCATTACATCATGCTTCAAACTAGGTGCTAATTGTTGGACACATCGACCATAATGAGAGGGGGGGTGAATAAGTGTAGGGCTCTTTCTATTCCCTTACAAAACACCTTGGTTAGAAATCATCGTTTGCTCATCATTCATTACTTTTTTTTTATAACAAGTTGTATGTAAAAATATCTCAGCATCAAACATCATCAATAACCATCACGACAAGAACCACAGGGAACAAAAGATATATGTATAAGTTTCTTTTATATTAGAGATTACAATCCTTGGGGGTTTCTCAAAAACAACTACACAAGAGCACCAACTCTCAATGCAAGACTCAGACTGCAAAACTCAACACTAACTGAGAAGAGGAATCAATCCTCAATAGATACCAATCTATCAACAGGTACGCGACATGTTTATATTGCAGCTCGTGTATGTATGCGACCTACCTATACTACAACATGCGTATGTATGCGCCCTATCCCACGGTCATCCTGCATACACCTTCAGAAACTATGGTTCCTGAAACTTCACAACTTATTCCCTTCAGACTCTTCATGCCTCTGTCACATCCACTTGTGACCTATCACCGAAAACTTCCTTTCACTTCCCGGTCTGTACCATAGAAAAAAAAACTATATCCAATACTATTTAACAACCTATGCATGATCCTCAACCATACACCATCACAGAACATGGATATCTCTCAATCAGAAAAAAAAAAATGAACTACTCAACCAACCAACTACCATATTCAAACAACAACACAACCATACAAAGAATTCATCAAGCATTCACCATACCATGAGAAAATATTTACCCATACCAAAACCTCTGTAGCAGATTTGAAACTACAGAATGTTGATCTGGAACTTTCTTCAGACTTCAGGAACCTGGCACCAACACTTACTCAAGTCTTCCATGTCTTTCCCGACTATACGTGCCATTTCCTCCTTCATCACATGTATGTACGCACCCTGGCTCACTGCAGATTGCGCATGTACATGATCTGTCTCACTGCAGCCTGTGTACACCTTACAAAAATTTCACCGTCAATATATCAGACTTACAGAACTTTTGATGCGACCATGAGTATCTGCAAGGAATATTTCACCAAAATAGATCTTCCATGTGATCAAGAGATTCACACATAAGAGAGCCTTGCTATATTATTTATAATTCTCCAAGTAGCTTCTTCTAGGGCTTATCATCTAACCCACTTCAACCAACTTCCTTCTTTTGGGGCTAACCCACTTCTAATCACTTGTCCACGTCTAACCCATTTTTCTACAAATAGTAAATTTTCCACTTCTAGTTGCAACTAAATTATTTTTAATTGTTTTCTTGTTGCAACCACTTAACCCATGCTTAACCACTTTGACCAATCAACTTTTTTCTAGTAGCTTCTAGAATAGTTTGACTTCTTTGACCTTCTATGGGATTCTAGACAAGACATGAGGGTTCTCCAACTTCATATTGCCATAACTCTCTAATCGTGAGGAGTTATGTGATGCTCCATATATCACAGGTAATGGCATGACAAGAACTATCCATATGGAATAGTATCATTGATAAATTCAATGTTATTCATTACATTATTCATCAATCAAACTTGGGTTCCCTAACCACACTACTAGGATGACTTAACCACTTAACCATTTGGACTTCACAAACCATCTTCCCATGAGGGATTTCACCATAAGGGGATAACTTTCGAGTTCATCCATTTGGTACTTCCTATCAACCATGATAAGAAAACAATATTCAACCTTTACATCAACCCATATGTACATCAATCCATCTGGAACATTAACCCGTGACAACACATCTATACATCAATCCATCTGGAACATTAACCCATGACAACACATCACTATGAAGCCTCATGACATTATTCCTCAGACACTAATTACATCATGATCATATGATCCAACAATCAATACAACAATGATACTAGACAAGACATCAACTCTTTGACATCAATGCCACTAGACATGACATCAACTCTTTGACAATCCTCTGACATCAAATACAACATACTGCAACAATCTCCCCCTTTGGCATTGATGGAAATACCAACATTGATGTCAAAACCAATCATTGATGGAAACATGTAGACATGTAAATGCTCTTCATCAATAGTCATATTAATCACATAAATATGACTATCTCTCCCCCTTTGACATCAATGACAAAGGGTAGTTTTCTCCTTGGGGATGCTCCCCCTACCTTAACTCTCCTTGGGGATGCTCCCCTTGTCTTCTGCTCCATCATATGAAAAATATCTCCCCCTTTCGATAGGGGATATCACTATGATGCACTGTAAATGTCATATCGCTTATGCTCCCCCTGTGACCATTGCTCCCCCTAGAAACATGCATATGTGCTCTCTCTCACAACATCTAAATATTTGTCCTTCATATGATGAATCTGTTCTCCTGGAATTATGATGCTACAACCAATGATGGGAAGAATAATACATCACCATGTGGGTGTGTCTCCTCCTATATTCTCTTCAAGATGAATAACATTCTACCACTATAAGTTGATTCTGCTGCAAATGCTACTTCTCAACTGGAACATAGATCAACTGCTCAAGAATGATCTGTTCTTCCTATGACAGACCTATCCATGCATCAATCATCCAAAATCATGCCATACCATACATAAAGTGTATTCCAATCATACATACTATCTCATGGCTCAATCATATGTCAAAAAATGAATCATGAACAAAGAATCAACCATGTGTACCCTGCGCCATACCATGTGCCAATCATGCACATAAATCATGTACATCAACCATGTACATCAACACCATACAATATCCCATAAAATGTCATGAATGAAACGTATCAACCATATGCCAAGAACATGTGCCAACTATGTGCTAAGAATGTATCAATATGATCGTAAATGCCTCTAACAATCCTCAATCATGTGCCAAACCATGCATTGAACCATGGACTATAACACCACCAAGATGTGTCTCATCATGTACTAACATCACCAAGTATGTACCATGACCTCATCAAGATATGCATCCAATCATGTGCCAACATCCATAAGCTATATACCTCAACCATGTTCCATATCACTCATGATATGCCTCTACCATAAACCAAGTTTCACAAACCATGTGTCAAGAAATGTATCTCAATCATCAAGTGTCAACCAATCACCACAACAAATGTCTCAACTATCCCATACATCATGAACCAAAGTGTATGCTAAACAAGTAATACCAATGATGTACTTTAACCAAGTACTATCACCCACAATCATATACTATCTATAAGTGCATCAACCATGCACCAAACATGTATCACCATCGATACCAAGCAAGTGCATCAACCATGCACCAAACCTCAATAAGATATCCATACACATATGCCATATTATCTATAATCCATGTGCCCATGATACTATTAGAAAGTGCCTCAACCAATGTGCCAAGTATGTACCAATCATGCATCAACTATAGATCAAGCAGTTGTTCTAGGATAAATCCGTAAGTGCGGACACAAACCGATCTCCCCAGATCCACCTGGATCTGGAACAAGCAGTGACAGAATACTACTCTTTCCCTAGTTCTAAAGTATTGAATGGACAAG
>JZKD02S1678029.1:247212-260661 GCA_000966675.3 Picea glauca | reverse complement strand
TACAATATTGCGATTGTATACCATATTACAATGTAATATGGTAATGCCATATTACAATGTACTATGGCATTACCATATTACAATGTAGTATGGTAATCCCATATTATATTGTAATATGTCATTAACATATTACAATGTAATATGGTAATACCATATTACATTGTAATATGGCATTACCATATTACATTGTAATATGGTATACCATATTACAATGTAATATGGTAATACCATATCTCGTGTAAATTTTTTTTTAAAAGCTTAAAGTCATCGTCGTAATATCGATGATAGTTCATCGAAAACAAATTTTTATTTTGAACAACCATGGAAATAGGGACAAAAGTTTGTCACAATTTTCCACGATTTTTCATCGCGCATACAACATCTACGCCATAAGTTTGGTCTTGAGATACATTTTCGTCACTATTTCCATGGATTTTCGTCGCAAGTTGCCATGGTTTTTCGTCGCACATACAGCATCTGCGTCATAAGTTTTTGGTTTGGGATAAATTTTCGTCGCAATTGCGACGAAGTTTCGTTGTAATTGCCATGGTTGTTCGTTGTAATTGCGACGATGCATAGGGTTAACCGATCTTGATGGTGATGACACGTGGAGAGATAATTTCGTCGATGTTTCCATGCACACCTAGATCGCGGATATAGCGACGAAAATATAGTGACGAAAAAAAGTTTCGTATTTCGTGGAAATTGCGACGGATAAGTGTGGCAATATCAACGAAAAACCGTCGCAAATTTGGTCATATGTACTAGTGTGATTTTCATGAGATCTTTTCATAAGTTGTGAAGCTTGTTTCAATTCGTATTTTGTTACCACCAGTTGCTTCACTTGAGTTTGAGTTAGAGCAGCTAGATGTTAAAAAAATGTTTCTACATGGAGATTTAGATGAGGATATATATATGGAACAACTAGAAGGGTTTGTTCAGGATCACAATAAGAGGCTTGTTTGCAAATTCAAGAAGTCATTGTATGGCCTGAGATAGTCTATGAGTGAATTTTATTGCATCTTTTATTTGAAAATCAAAGTTGCATCCCACTCCCAATTCCGTCTGGTTCAAAAAGACTCTCAATCCAATATGTGCAGAACATAGGCTATGGTATAGATGGTTGGTGAAGGTTTTCCTGACATCAGGACCACGATGGTTGATGAAGACATGGTAAGATTTGTTGGAAGATGCAACAATCGAGGAAGAAGATATTGTATCGGCCATCTAAATGTCAATAAAATGAAGAAGTGCATTAAACAGTGTACCTTCCAAGTTAACACTAGGCATATGCTACTCTTCTCTGCTACATGTTTATATACAATTTTCCCCTTATCTCGAACCTAAGTCCCCATGTTTTCAATTTGCACTATTTTCTTGCTGAAATTATTCCACATTCTTTATCATTTAATTAATTTAGGATTTATTTATTTCCAAGTAAATTAATTTTTAATATGGTGAAAAAAGAAAATAATATTTTATTTAACTTTTTTAATAAAATATATATTAAATTCATTATTTTCCATTAAAATATAATTATTTTAAATTTTCATTAATGAAGAGTGGGATAAAACCCTATATTATTTTCAAATTAAAATTAAGCCTCCACCAAAGATAAAATGGTATCTTGCACACCATGCATAATGTAATTGTGAATTTATCATAGTTAATTTTCTTTTCAATTTGATAATATTGGAGTTGTCAAAACCTTCAAGTTTTCAAATTTCTACTCTAAAGAACATAGAAAGTTGATGATAAAGATTGAGATGATGGGTGTTTGGAAAATTCCTTGGTTTCTTTATTGATAATATTGGAGTTTGAGAGTGAAGGTTTTCACATGTAGTCATACCTGTGATTGAATTTTTTGGATTTAAAAAGTGTAAAAATTTTTGAAATTCAAGTGGACACTCCACTCATAGTCATGAACAAGAGAAGCTTATGAATGGGAAAAGAGTGTCACAAAATGAAAATGAATAGAATGAGACAAACATGATACCCTATCGTGTTTATTTTTCCATTCATAAACTTGTTTTGTCCGTGACTATGGGTAAATTTGTGACTATGGGTGAAGTGTCCACTAGAAATATTGAAAGTTTCAAAATTTCTTACACAGTATAAATATAAAAAACTCAATCAACAAATATTGCACTCGAAATGCTGGAAGTTTCAAAATTTCTTACACTTCATGTGATTTTTCAAATCTGAGAATATTTGGTTGTGATGCTTATGCTCTTATTTCTAAAGATCAACATTCTAAGTTAGATCCTAGATCAAAGAAATATTTCTTTGTTGGTTATGGTGATGGAGTTAAGGGGTACAGATTGTGGGATCCTACTACCCAAAAACTCATCATAAGAAGAGATGTAGTATTTGATGAATCCTCTCTCTTAAAATCAAAACTAGTAGATGTTGAAGTGAAACAAGAACAGGTACTACAAGTTCAGCAAATTCAGTTGTAAACTCAACCATCTTCAGAAAGGGAGGATCATGAAGAAGTTCCAGAAGAAGAAGATGAAGATGTAGAAAATATCCAAGAAACTGAGGATATGCCTCAACCATCTCTAAGGATATTTTCACGGGTCAGGAATCCTCCTAGAAGGTATCATGATTATGTTTCATCTGTGGCTTTGGTTTCTATTGATGGAGAACCTAGTTGTTTTCAGGAAGAAATTAAGGTATTTGGAATTGCTCAATGGAAGAAAGCTATGAAAAACAAAATGGATTCCTTAGAGAGGAATAAAACATGGTACTTGGTAGAGCTTCCAAAGGAAAAGAAGGTTGTCGGGTGCAAGTGGGTCTACAAACTGAAAAAGGGTGTTGATGATAAAGTTGAAAGGTATAAAGCAAGATTGGTAGCAAAAGGGTATTCTCAAAAGGAAAGTATTGATTTTCATGAGATCTTTTCACAAGTTGTGAAGCTTGTTTCAATTCGTATTTTGTTAGCACTAGTTGCTTTACTTGACCTTGAGTTAGAGCAGCTAGATGTTAAAACAATGTTTCTACATGGACATTTAGATGAGGATATATGTATGGAACAACCAGAAGGGTTTGTTCAAGATCCCAATAAGAGGTTTGTTTGCAAACTCAATAAGTCATTGTATGACCTAAGACAACCTCCCAGGAAATGGTACAAGAAGTTTGATTCCTTCATGGTGAGCCTAAATTTTACAAGAAGTGAATATGATCATTGTGTTTACTTTAAAAAGTTGGAAAATCACATGTTCATTATTTTGGTGTTATATGTTGACAATATGCTTGTGGCAAGCAAAAGCATGGTCAGAATCAACAGGTTAAAGGCTCAGTTGGCTAGGAAATTTGATATGAAGGATCTCAGAGAAGCAAAACAAATCTTATGCATGGAGATACATAGAGACAAAAAAAATGGTAAGTTGTGGTTATCACAACAAAAGTATGTGGAGAAAATACTTATGAGATTTGGTATGAATAATGTGAAACCTGTACAAATCCCTTTGGCTTCCCATTTCAATATTTCTTCAGGTTTATATCCTAGTAGTGATGAAGAAAAGGATTATATGTATCATGTACCATATGCTAATGCAATGTGTAGTTTGATGTATGTGATGGTGAGTACTAGACCAAATATTTCACATGCAGTTGGTGTTGTCAGTTGATACATGGAAAATCCAGGAAAATAGCATTGTGAAGCAGTGAAATGGGTGCTTCGATATCGTAGAGGCACAAACAGTTATTCTACCACCTATGATGGTTCCAGAGATTTAGTTTGCAGTTATGTAGATTCATATTTTGCAAGTGACTTGGACAGAAGGAGTTCCACTTCAGGATATGTCTTACTCTTACAGGAGGACCTGTTAGTTGGATGTCAAAGCTTCAAAATGTAGTCGTTTTATCTACAGCTGAGGCAGAGTATATGGATTCTTCACATGCATGCAAGGGGGCAATTTGGTTATAGGGCTTGTTGGGTGAGTTTGGAAGGATGCAAGACAAGGTGAAAGTATTTTGTGATAGTCAAAGTGTTATTCATTTCGATAGAAATCCATCTTATCACAGTAAGACGAAACATTTTTCTATTAAGTACCATTTTATAAGATAGGTTGTTGATGAAGGTGGAGTGGCTCTGGAAAAGGTCAATACAAAAGTGAATTCTACAAACATGTTTACGAAACAATTTTTGCTAAATAAGTTATGGTGGTGTTTGGCTTCTCTTGGCTTGCAGAAAAGGTGATGAATTAATTAAGGGCATGATATATCAGGTAAATTGTTGTCAAGGTGGAGATTGTTGGAAACATGCCAACGAATTTCCTCATGCGCTCAGATGCACATGCATTTCATCTAAATCAGGAATGTGCATATGTGCACTCATTGTAAACTATGTAATCTATTTATGAATTGTTCATGTAACTATGTGATCTATTCATGATCAGTTTTTGTAATTGAGTGATAGATGTTATATATACGAGCATACCCATAGAGGTGATAGTGCGATGTGGAGTGCAAGGTGTGTAGAGATAAGAGTGTGTGTGAGGAGAGGATGATTGTATGCCTGAGATTGGCTATTGTAATTCTCCCTTGAATATTAAGAATATTGAATATCATTGCTTGTGGTTTTCCCCCACATTGGGTTTCCACATAAATCATTGTTTCAATTGTATGATTGTTGTTCTTGGTTTTATACGTGTTTAATCTTGCTTGTTGATGCTCTGTTTTTCTTCCACTGCCCAACAATAAGAAGATAAGTTGAAAATCCCATTAAAAATAGTAGTTTTTTTTCTTTCACTTTCAAAATTCATATATCTTATTTTATTATTTTCTTTAGGAGAGCCCATTTTAGGTCTCAAATTTCCCCTAATAATTTCTCTCAAAAGAATGAAAAAATATCAATACAAATCTTTTACTAGGTACATATAAAAGTTATTTGGATTATTTATTTATTTATTATATAAGAAATTGTCTTATCATACTAGGAAGGCTTATGATTTAATTGAAAATCTAGTTATACAAAGCCTTATTTGTTTAAAATTTGGAAGGATTCTTTATTTCTAGAATTTCTCAATTATTCACTAAAGTTATCAATAGAACAACACTTATTTACAAACAAAAGTAGTGGCAGATATTCTTTTTTAATATGTCAAAGCATTAAGAGAATTTTCAAATAAAAAATGGGTCTAAAAAAAAATGTAATGTCAAAAAAAGAAAATTGTTTTTTTTTAATTGTATTTCCCACTTTATCCCTTAACCCATAGTGCGATAAATTGGAAATACATGGAAAAACATGTTTTTTCATAATGTGGATATATTAAAAGTATGCATAATGGGTACTTGTTGTATGGGAAAATTCAATTCAGTATCCAATCAATGCCTAGAAAAAATGATTAAAAATTAGTTTCCTTTCCTTTTTTTCTAAATTCATAACTCTTATTTTATTAACCCATTTTAAAGTTCAAATTTCTCCAAATAATTTTTATGAAAAAGGAATATGTTGCTACAAGAGTTGGTTATAGGTTGTAATAGAGCCAAGCCTTAGCACATTTTAAATGAAAAAATAAGTTATCACTCAGAACTTGATTTGGGTTGTGTGTAGGTAAATTCCAAGATAACCACAAACCACTTTTGATTAGAAGCTGCCCCTTCCAACCCGAGAGGGATCTCTCAAATATATGTCACAATAAGATATCCAATAAGCTTAACAACGAGTAGATCTGTGGGTAACATAAAGTTTTGAGGTTTTTTAGGGTTGATGGGTTGGACTAGGAGGTAGTCCATTGGGCATGGAGTCAAATGATCAAGCAAATAGCAAGAGTGTTTTGGCAATGGAAATCCATGGAGTAGAGGCGAGATAGAAGTTGATTACAAAGAGAAGGATTTATAAAAGTATGGCAGCAGAATAAAGAGAAAACATATCAATACAAAAGGAGCACTTAGCGATGAGTGAATTCCAAGCACAAATCAATTGAAAGAGATGGTTGGGATAGAGCATCTAGCAAAGGATGAATTTTGAACCTTGATCTCTGCAAGAAAAAACCTATAGCCATTCTGCAACATAGCATCTAACATAGGATGAATTCTATTACAAAACAATTATAAATCAAGAAGAAAAGATAGATGAAGTGATATTGAAACGAAGAAAATGGACAAACTCTGCAAGCAACATCACAAGAATCTCTGCTATGGATAAAACATGCTTCTGCAATCTTGTAATAAATTGAAAATTAAAGCTACATCCCAGGAGTACTACTCCTGTGTGTCTTTCCCCCTCCCTCTATTTTACAAATATGTCTCCTATCTATTGAGGTCGAAATCCTCTCTAATCTAAAAGATAACAACAGTTACAACCAACTCTTGAAACTTTCTGCCATTGAAAATAAGCCAAACTGCTGAAAAATAGGGTTGCGGTTATGACTTTGTATATCTCAAATCGCAACATCTGTGTATACACTGAAAGAGGATTTTTTGAATCTGTTTATTCTAAGAAAAAACCTCTCTCAATTTCTTGAGATCCGTTTTCATTTTCCCCAAATCTACATTTAACAAACATGTGTCAAAATGAGAAAATATGAAATCTAAAAATTAGGGCTCGTGGATGGATTTAATTATCCCAATATGTGACACTTGTAGGAAATATGAGAGAGACTAATGATCTCTGATTTTTTAGGCACAAAACCCTCCAATCATTTCTCAAAATGATATTCCAGTCGCTCAGAATCCTCATTTGAAAATGATGACTCAGAACAGTAAAAAACGCCACATATCTGAAAACGAACATCATATTGCAGGGGCCTCTTTAATTCCTTACCAATATCAAAATGAAATTATGAAGACACCACTGGATAGATTAGGATTTGTAGATGTCTATCAACTATTTGAGCGCGAAAAAAGGCCTCTCCACGACTGAGAAAATTGCATTTTACTAAAGCAGTTTTGCATATGAATGGAGTCCAAATTTTGGGTTTTCGGGATTCGGGGAAACAAAGCAGTGGTTATTAAAATCTCCATGTCGGCCAAATCCACGATGGCCAAATCCCCGAAATAGATTTCAGTTTTTTCATTGCACTCTTTCGGGCCTTCAGGTTTCGAGTATCATGTACTCAAGAGTTATCACATGCAAGGAATCCTGAACCGCAAAATCACGATGGGATTAATTAGGCGATAATCATTTGTCTGCCTTCCTTAATTCCTGAAAAGCAAAAAAAGAAGCTTAGTAATCATTAATCATGTTTTTCAAATAGTTTAATCTTTTAATCTTAGGGTTTGTTTGAAGAAAACGTGATTTCATATTTCAGAACTTCGGGGATCCTGGCGATAGGGGATATGTCACAAGTAAACCCAGGATCATGAAATTGCGATGGGATTAGCGAGGCGCAAAACATGATTTCATATTTCAAAACTTTGGGGGTCCTAGCGACATGGGATATGTCACAAGTAAACTTCGGATCGCGAAATTGCGATGGGATTATCGAGACGCCAATCATCCATATTAAAACATCTCTTAATTAATCACAATTAGCAATACATCTTTAACCTTTCATGGATTTAAGTGTCGGGACTTCAATAATACTTGACGCGAGAAATCCCGAATCGCAAAATTGCGATGGGATTGATTAACAATTAAAATACTTAATCTTTATTTGACCCAGTTTATCCTTTAATACTTTAGTGAATTTGGGGATCGAGGCTATATTTATTAGGATATCTGCGTCGGCCAAACTCCCGACGGAAAAAAACCCAGACTCGTGAGATTTTTCTCCATGTGTCTTAATGCTCGGTGTATGTGGTCGTTCCACTACCAATTCTCCATTCATTCTCCTAAGTGACCGAAAGCCAAAATTTCAATATTTGTTACAACAGAGGCTCCATCTAGGGATGGTGCTTTCCTATAAAGCACCAAGAACAGTAGACCACATGCCTTCATCCATTGGGCAACTTGAAATCATTCTTATCAAACTCTGAACTTTATCCCTTTACTTGCACCTTTCCGAAACAAAAAACCTCTTATGCATTCATTGGGCTATGGATTCATAATGCTTTAAACGAAACCTTAATGGATTCCAAACTAAACCGAAAACATATTGAAAACCACAGTTGTACTCTAGTGCTCAAAGTCAAGCTTATTTGTATACATCACCTACTCTAACCAATATCACTGCTTTATTCAAGTATAGGAAAAATTCCAAATCAACCAAGCGAGTATCCGACTAACAAACTTAATTTACTTCCATCTTTGATCAAAAGGATGATAGGAGCAGCTGCGAATTTCAAAACATGCCCTGGGAGTAGGTACTTACAGTTATGAAATTCAGACTTCAAGAAGTTGGAAATAAAAAATTTAGTCCCCCATTTTGACTCCATATAAACTGCTATTGGATCGTAGAAGGAAAGAGATATACCACTTTTACAATTAATCCATACTTCCTCCTGTTGGGCAAGCTATTTGAAATGTTTTTGCGCACTTTGTCCACTGCTGATTTTTTCTTCCACTGGTGCAAAAATGTCGCATTGAAACTTACTGGTTTGTCGCTCAATGGTTGCTAAACAGGGAGAAGAGATCAATTGTTTCAGAAACCCCTCCTTATTTCCTTCACCTCCTGTCCAAAGATCTTCTTGGTAGCTGTCATACATAGGATGATATTTTTTATGATGTTGTTGATTGCTTTCATGTTGAACCAAAGTTTCTTTCTTCTTATCATCTTCAGAAACACTTTCATCACATTCATCAAACAAAGGAGGATTGTCGTAAATTATCACATGTGATGAAAAATAAATATGTTCTTCTTGTTCTTTTGGATATTCATCATAAACAGGTTCATCAGATAACTCAGGAGTGTCATCAGTCAGAAAAATGCTAGAAATATCAACTGTGAAGCTATCTATCTTAGATCCACACTCCTCCAAATCATAGTCTAAAACATCTTCGAACAACAAACATTCTTCAAGGTTATTAAACATGACAACCCTATCTTCTTCATGAAATAAAACAATGTCTACAAGATGATCCTCTGGCCGGAAATCATCATCATAAATTGGTTTACTAACTTCCTCTAAAGTTCCATGGCTGTCATGATTTAAGCCTAGATTTTTATTTTTAGTAATAGAATAAGTTTCACTCACATGTTCAGGACTATGTGAATGTTGCAAATCTATGTAAGCAAGGGTTGCAACATGACTGTTTAGGAGAAGATCTATCTCTTCTTCTGTTAAAGGAGGAGGTGGTCTATTCAATTTCTGGATCAAGCAACTATTGTTTTCTTTCTCTTCTGCATGTTGACCATGATGTCGAATACCTTCTTCTTGAATGTGATCACAAGAGCTATCATATCCTACTTTTTTATCAGGCAACTCTTCTTCATACTGATTATCTTCATCGACTTCAAAAATTTCTGATATTCCTTCCTCCTCTTCAAGAAGATGTGTTTGATCTGTTTGTCTTATGAATTTTATATTACAGCAATCTTCAAAAAGTATTTCAGTTGAATAGATTCTTTTACAACGCTGATGAAAAAGTATGTGAAAATATTTCGATGAAGGAATACTGGAATGAGGCAAAGATTTATACCAGAGTCTAGCATCTCTTTCCAAGGAAAATATAAACAGTTTCATGAGGACATATTCATGATGTATATTTAATTCATCCATGAGCTTGTGGAACTCAAACAAGTGTTGGGTGGGATTGTCGTCCGCATATTCTCCAAATTTAGGAAGGACATGTTCCCAAACTTTAATGTTTGGAACATTGTTTGGAAAACCATAAACATTTGTAAAATCCATATGAGAAAACCTTGCAACAATCCGAGCAACGAACAAATTCGACATTTTGAGACCAGTGGAGTCGCCAGCGAAATCATGTAGAGTCTATGAACCAAGGAGTCACCACGTGAATGATCACAACCAACTGAATGCCTATCCCTTGTTCACCATCAAGGAATAGATATAAACTTTAATGTTGTATCCCATGGAATATAACTTCGTCCTCCTTCCCCAGCAATGACGCCAGAAAATGTTGTTGCAAGAGTTGGTTTTAGGCTGTAATAGAGCCAAGCCTTAGCACATTTTAAATAAAAAAATAAGTTATCACTCGGAACTTGATTTGGGTTGCGTGTAGGTAAATTCTGAGATAACCACAAACCACTTTTGATTATAAGTTGGCCCTTCTAACCCGAGAGGGATCTCTCAAATATATGTCACGATAGGATATCCAATAAGCTTAACAATGGGCAGATCTATGGGTAACATAAAGTTTTGAGTTTTTTTAGGGTTGATGGGTTGGACCGGGAGGTAGTCCATTGGGCATGGAGTCAAATGATCAAGAAAATAGCAAGAGTGTTTCGGCAATGGAAATCCATGGAGTAGAGGCGAGATAGAAGTTGATTATAAAGAGAAGGATTTATAAAAGTATGGCAACAGAATAAAGAGAAACGATATCAATACACAAGGAGCACTTAACGATGAGTGAATTCCAAGAACAAGTCAGTTGAAAGAGATGGTTGGGACAGAGCATCTAGCAAAGGACGAATTCTGAACCTTGATCTCTGTAAGAAACAACCTATAGCCATTTTGTAACAGAGCATCTAACAGAAGATGAATTCTATTACAAAACAATTACAAATCAAGAATAAAAGATAGATGAAGTGATATTGAAACTAAGAAAATGGACAAACTCTAAAAGCAACATCACAAGAATCTCTGTTATGGATAAAACATGCTTCTGCAATCTTGTAATAAACTGAAAATGAAAGCTACAACCCAGGAGTACTAATCTTGTGTGTCTTTCCCCCTCCCTCTATTTTACAAATATGTCTCCTATCTATTGAGGTAGAAATCCTCTCTAATCTAAAAGATAACAACAGTTACAACCAATTCTTGAAACTTTCTGCCATAGAAAATGGGACAAACTGCTAAAAAATAGGGTTGCGGTTATGACTCTGTATATCTCAAATCGCAACATCTGTGTATACACTAAAAGCGGCTTTTGTGAATATGTTTATTCTGAGAAAAAACATCTCTCAGTTTCCTGAGATCTGTTTTCATTTTCCCCAAATCTGCATTTAACAAACATGTGTCAAAATGAGAAAATATGAAATATGAAAATTAGAGCTCGTAGATGGATTTAATTCTCCCAATATGTGACAGCTGTAGGAAATATGAGAGAGGCTAATGATCTCTGATTTGTTAGGCACAAAATCCTCCAACCATTTCTCAAAATGATATTTCAGTCACTCAGAATCCTCATTTGAAAATGATGACTCAGAACAGTAAAAAACGCCACATTTCTTAAAACGAACCTCATATTGCAGGGGCCTTTTGACTTTCTTACCAATATCAAAATGAAATTATGAAGACACCACTGATACATTAGGATTTGTAGATGTCAATCGACTATTCGAACGTGAAAAAAGGCCTCTCTACGACTGAGAAAATGGCATTTTACTAAAGCAGTTTTGCATATGACTGGAGTCAAGATTTCAGGTTTTCGGGATTCGGGGAAATGAAGCAGTAGTTATTAAAATCTCCACTTCGGCCAAATCCCCGATGGCCAAATCCTCAACATAGATTTCAGTTTTTTCATTGCACTCTTTCGGGTCTTCAGGTTTCGAGTATCATGTACTCAAGAGTTATCACATGCAAGGAATCCTGAATCGCGAAATCGCGATGGGATTAATTAGGCGATAATCATTTGTCTACCTTCCTTAATTCTCGAAAAGTGAAAAAAGAAGCTTAGTAATCATTAATCGTGTTTTGAAAACAATTTAATCTTTTAATCTTAGGGTTTGTTTGAAGAAAACGTGATTTCGTATTTCAGAACTTCGGGGATCCTGGCGACAGGGGATATGTCACAAGTAAACCCGGGATCATGAAATTGTGATGGGATTAGTGAGGAGCGAAACACGATTTCATATTTCAGAACTTCAGGGGTCCTAGCGACAAGGGATATGTCACAAGTAAACCCCGGATCGCGAAATTGCGATGGGATTAGCGAGATGCCAATCATTCGTATTAAAACAACTCTTAATTAATCACAATTAGCAATAAATCTTTAACCTTTCATGGATTTAAGTGTCTAGACTTCGATAATACTTGATGTGAGAAATCCTGAATCGTGAAATTGCGATGGGATTGATTAACAGTTAAAACACTTAATCTTTATTTGACCTGGTTTATCCTTTAATACTTTAGTGAATTCAGGGATCGAGGCTATAGTTATTAGGATATCTGCATCGGCCAAATCATCGACGGCAAAAAATCCAAACTCATGAGCTTTTTCTCCATGTGGCTTAATTCTCGGTGTATGCGGTCGTTCCACTACCAATGCTTCCATTCATTCTCCTAAGTGACCGAAAGCCAAAATTTCAATATTTGTTACAACAGAGGCTCCATCTAGGGATGGTGCTTTCCTGCAAAGCACCAAGAACAGTAGACCACATGCCTTCATCCATTGGGCAACCTGAAATCATTTTTATCAAACTCTGAACTCTATTGCTTTACTTGCACCTTTTTGATACAAAAAATCGTTTATGCATTCATTGGGCTATGGAGTATAATGATTTAAACAAAACCATAATGGATTCCAAACTAAACTGGAAACATATTGAAAACCATTGTTGTACTCTAGTGCTCAAAGTCAAGATTATTTATATACATCACCTACTCTAACCGATGTCACTGCTTTGTTCAAGTATAGGAAAAATTCCAAATCAACCAAGCAAGTATCCGACTAAAAAACTTAATTATACTTCCATCTTTGAGCAAAAGGATGATAGGAGTAGCTGTGAATTTCAAACCATGCCCTAGGAGCAGGTACTTACAGTTCTGAAATTCAGACTTCAAGAAGTTGGAAATAAAAAATTCAGTCCCCCATTTTGACTCCATATAAACTGTTATTGGATCATAGAAGGAAAGAGATATACCACTTTCACAATTAATCCATACTTCCTCCTGTTGGGCAAGCTGTCTAAAATGTTTTTGTGCACTTTGTCCACTACTGATTTTTTCTTCCACTAGTGCAAAAATGTCGCATTGAAACTTACTGGTTTGGCTCTCAATGGTTGCTAAACAGGGAGGAGAGATCAATTGTTTCAGAAACCCCTCCTTATGTCCTTCAACTCCTGTCCAAAGATCTTCTTGGTAGTTTCCATACATAGGCTGATCTTTTTCATGATGTTGTTGATTGCTTTCATGTTGAACCAAAGTTTCTTGTTGCTCATCATCTTCAGAAACACTTTCATCACATTCATCAAACAAAGGAGGATTGTTGTAAATTATCACGTGTGATGAAAAATAAATATGTTCTTCTTGTTCTTCTGGATATTCATCATAAACAGGTTCATCAGATAACTCAGGAGTGTCATCAGTCAGAAAAATGATAGGAATATCAACTGTGAAGCTATCTATCTCAGATCCACACTCCTCCAAATCATAGTCTAAAACATCTTCGAACAACAAACATTCTTCAAGGTTATTAAACATGACAACCCTATC
>JZKD02S1678029.1:216073-229052 GCA_000966675.3 Picea glauca | reverse complement strand
GTCCTGCGTTTTCTTATTTTCAAGGATTCGCAGGGCTTCAGCATAGACTCCTTTGCGCTGTGGCCACCTAACCACAGCAGGCTCGACATGATAAAACACAGGAATAATCAGAGCCCCTGACTCAAACATGTAGAGGAGCTCATTAAGACACCACTCTGATTCTGCGTATCCAGGGGAGAAAATAGCCACATGGACGGAGGCTGTTCTTATCGCGTCTTTTATTTGACAATCAAAGTTGCGTCCCACTCGCAATTCCGGCTGGTCCAAAAAGACTCTCAATCCAGTACCTGCAGAACAGAGGCGATGGTATAGATGGCTGGCGAAGGTTTTCTTGACATCAGGACCGCGGTGGTTGATGAAGACATGGAAAAATTTGTTGGAAGATGCAGCAGTGGAGGAAGAAGCGACTGTATCGGCCATCTGAATGTCGGTAAAATGAAGAAGTGCATTAAACAGCCTACCTTCCAATTTAACACTAGGCGTTTGCTACTCTTCTCTGCTACATGTTTATATACAATTTTCCCCTTATCTCGAACCTAAGTCCCCCATGTTTGCAATTTCCACTGTTTGTTTGCAGAAATTATTCCACATTCTTTATCATTTAATTAATTTAGGATTTATTTATTTCCAAGTTAATTAATTTTTAATATGGTGAAAAAAGAAAATAATATTTTATTTAATTATTTTTAATAAAACATATATTAAATTCACTATTTTCCATTAAAATATAATTATTTTAAATTTTCACAACTCCAATATAAATAGCCATAGCCATGCATAGAAATAAACTTTCACCTGGTCCCGTCGACCGCACTCGTATCGAAGTGAATGTATCTGTCGAAGTGAATGTATCTGCCAAAAGATGGATGTGTGAAAAGACGATGCGCATCGGCAGGACTGGGAAGGAGGTGCTCTGTGATATGAATTTCCTACTCGTTTTTTCGACAGACCTACTGCCAAGTTGGCACAACCACTGCTCCTTCCGAGAGAAAATGGACCGCAGGCATGGATTTATATACACATTAATCTCTTATCCAATCACACATAAACACAAAATACTCCCGCCAGCCCTAGCTCTCCATCATAATCATATTTCAACTTGTTTTACCTTTAATTACAGACCGACAAGATGGAAAAACAATATAATAATAGTATGGGCTACAACTTTAAAAAAATGAAAAACTGAAAATAAATTGATTTAGAGAAAGTATTCTCGAATGAGATCTCGACTGTAACCAAAACCTTCAAATTAGTTTCAATTCTAGGCAAATAGTGATCAAATATACAAACATATATATGTTTCGTTAATTTGTTTATTGAGACGAATTCTCGTTAGGATAGGAGAGCAATGTCAAGCTTTCATATCTTTTGAGGCTTTTCACCCTTTTGTTTTTGGCATATGTGTGGGAAATTGGCAGTCTTCGTAGAGGGAGATGCTAGTTTCAAAACAGGATTAGCTAGATTTGTTTCCTTGCCCAGCAAAAAAATATATATAGCTAGATTAGTCACAAACAAATTAGGTATATTTTTTTTTTTAAGGAGAAAGATCATTGAAAAATTCAAGGATTTGAGGAAATTTATTAAAAAACAATACCATTGACTTATGAAATGTTTAGGATTTTAGGATATTCATAAAAAAAAAACAATGGCATTGACTTATGAAACGTTTAATATGGATAATAGAAGAAAATATGTGAGAAAGGTCTTTGAGAGTTAATGATATCTTTTAGTAGAAATCCATAACTTATACACTTCAACATAATAGTGTTGTTTAAAGAAAGAATTAAACCTTGGTTGAAATGGCATGGTGTTTTCTAAAGGAATCCAACCTATGTTTTGGGAAAAGGTTGTTTACACTCAAACTACGTTTTGAACATGATTTCAACCAAAGGTGTGTGGGACATGACCCCTCTTGAAAAATGAAGTGGGAGAAAACCCTACACCATAGAATGTTGGGATGTTTGGCTCATATTCCAAATGATAAGAGAAAGAAGTTGGATGCAAAGAATCATGCTTCTATTATGTAATGTACCTAGGTAATGTTGTCACAAAATCCTCACTGTTGTAATAATATATAAGGGTTTTCTCAATGTTCACTTTTGTCAAACACTTAGGTTGTAAGTGCCCTTTCACTGTTAAAACTCCCAATTTGTTGTTGTGATATTTTAATTGTTTTCTGAAGTGTTATGGGTGGGTTATGTACGGTTTAAATGTGCCAAAAAGAACTCCCTTTTACACAACAAAGGTATGCAACAACACGCATAAAACCCACAACACACAACTGATGTAATTGAGGAAACACAACAACGATTTATTTAATATTCCAGGACAACAGAGTACAATTAAAATATCAACAACAAGTACAGAATAAGGCAATGGAGAACTTGACATAAGTTGTTGTAGGTTGCTTCTGTAAAATATGGGCAATATTGTGCCTAGACAAGACAAATTGAGTGCAACATATTCTTGTTAGCGGTACATTCTATAAGCAAGAAATGTTGGATAGTTGGTTTGGATAGTTTGTTGTCATTGATATCAACCCTTGGCAAGTGATCTTAGAGATTGATGTCAACCCTTGAAGAAGTCTGGTAGCCCCGACGGTGTGGTTTTGGTAGTTGAAGTTGAATTAATAATATTGATAGAAAGGACAGTGTGAATGCAAGAACAACCCTCATATATGGAGAGTACTCGTCGTGTCATTTTCGGTTATATGCGGAAGGCCACATGGTTCCTCATGGTTAGGGAGATATGGCCTTGTAAAGTTGGAATCCCCAAAGAGTGGACAAGAAGCCCCTAGTTTGTTATAAGTCTTGGTCAAAGTGGTAAAGTTGTTGTAACAAAAAAACCCTAGAGAGGAGTCACCTAGCACAAGTATATAAGAACCTCAAGGAGTCTTTCACAAATACACTCACACACTTATTCATTGCTTATCTTTCTTGTGATCTAGTGATATTTTGCTAAGGTTGTAGCGTCATTTTTTGTGGTAGCAAAGAAGGTCGAGGATGAAAATCTTAGAGTTGCAACAAAACACTAATTTATGAGGTATACATGAGTTGCAGGTCAGTAAGGGAGCATATGTACACGAGATGCAGTGAAGAAAAGGGTGTATATACACATGCTATAGAGAATAAAGTCACATACATATGGAAAGCTCATGAAAATTTGAGTAGATGTTGGTACTAGGTCCCTAGAGTCTAAAAGGAAGGTTACAAGTGAGCATCTTACTATTTCAGGTCAGCTTTAGAGGTATTGGTATGGTTGTATACTTGTTTTGATGGTTATTTCTTGTCATGTTATGGTGTATGCTTGGGGCATACTTGGTATGGTTGGTTTAGTATTTGGATATGGTATATCTTGGTTGCTTGGCTGAGTTAGGATCACTCTTATATATGGTTCAACATATGGCACGGTTCTTATAGTTCATATATTTGAGTTGATTATACATGGTTGAGGAATATTCATGTTGTATGGTGGCATATGCATGAGGGACATGCATTGGTTCTTTGAGATACTACATTCATGATATGGTACAAATTTGCATATGTTTGATGGTATGGTATATGGTATAGGTTACACATGGTTGATGCTCTAGTGCATGATTTAATATTCCTTATTGATGTACCTTTGGTTCAAGATTGATGCATGAGATAGTATATATGTTGGCATACAGTTGATGCATGGTATGGCACATGTTTAGTTGGTTGATGAGCATATATAGGTTGATGTGAGAGAGATAGTGAGAGAGATAGAGACAATGACAGAGATAGTGACAGAGATAGACATAGACATAGACAGTGATAGTGATAGTAGCGAAGTCCATGACATTTGGTCTAAATTTATATTTCAGGGTAGTTGGACGAGGCAAGGATAGGTGGTTGTAGCCACCTTACAGTTGTAGATGGAGAACATAGGGAGTTGTAGCCTCCTTCTGGTTGGAGCCAGATAATTGGGGATTTGGAGCTTCCTTCAGGTTGTAGCCTGAGAAACTAGGGGGTTAGAGCCTCCTTTCAGTTGCAGCTAGAGAATCAAAAGTTGGTGCTTCCAATGAATGTTTTCTTTTGATAAATATATAAGAAAAGTGTTATGTGGTTTTCTCCCATTTGGGTGTCCATGTAAATTCTAGTGTACTATGTATCTATTGTGATGTGATGTTGTTTATGATTATACTATTGACAATCTATTGAATGGTAAAGATAAATTGTTGAATATTGTTGAAGTATAAATTGTGGTAAAAAAAGTAATAATATTGCTCATTACTAATTCACTCCCCTCTCAGTAATCCAACAAGTAAGTCGGCCCATAAAACAAATAAATAATAGTCCCAATACAAAGAGAGTCCTATAGGCATTGACATCTTGTATTCATCCTCTTTCCCACTGTAACTCACCCCCAAACTGTACTGAATGTAGCCCCAAATAATAAATGTTCTTCTCACAGAGTATTCGACCGAGTTTTGGAATAACTCGGCCCAATAATGAGGTATGCTCTCCCAGCAACCAACTCATCCAGAGAAACAAAGGGAAATCGATCCACAATAAATATAATTGTGCCATAAGTGATAAAACTCATTTTCCACAACAAACTCACCTTTTAGTGGTCCACAACTCGACTTCTCAATAAGGAATAGTTCCTTCTTTGTCAAAGGCACCTCACCATAAGAAAATCGACCCCAAAACTCAATAAATGCATCCCATCAGTCTAGCTCACCTTCCTTCATCCCAAAATCAGTCTCCTCAAGGGGTTTCGACCCACACAATATCAGTACTTCACTACCGACAAGAATAAATCATGTATGTATCGAAGGATATGCTTTGCAACCTTCCAATGTAGCTCATGTGGCTCCTGCATGAACCTGAAAATTGCTCCAACTACATATGAGAGGTCTATTCTGGAGTGCGTGAGATACAACAAACTCCCCACAGCTGTCTGTACATTGTGTTGTCAACCAGTGGAGTCTCCCCGCCATCCTCAAGTGTGTTTCTTGATAGGAAAGGAGTTGGAGTAGACTTGCAGTCTGTCATGTGAAATATCTCAAGGAGATCTCGTGCATACTTTGCCTAAGACAGTTTGATGTCTGATGCATCCTGACTGATCTCGAGTCCAGGGAAGAAGTGTATTGGACCCATGTCCGTCATCAAAAACCTATCATGTAGAATCCTCTTGACTGCGGCAATCGTTGAAGTCAAGCACCCGGTGATCAACAAATCATCGACATATAGAACTAAAAGTAGAAGTGAATCAACCATCCTGACCATGTAGACATCCAGGTCTGATTTACAATGTACAAAGTTATGTGACAACAGGTAGGAATCCATCTTGGCATACCATTCCCTAGGAGCCTGCTTGAGGCCATAAAGAGACTTCTTCAGTCGACAGACCAAAGATGAGTCCTGCATAAATCCCTGGGGTTGCTCCATATAGATATCCTCAAAGAGATCACCATGAAGAAATTTATTCTTCACGTCCATCTGATGAACTTCCCATCCCTTGGCTCCCGTAATGGAAAGTGCCAATCGTATGGAATCCATATTCTCTATTGGAGCAAAGGTCTCATCATAGTCAATACCATGCACCTGTTGAAATTCTTTGGCGACAAGCCTGGCTTTGTATCTGCTAATCTTTCCATCCGCTGCACTCTTGGTCTTATAGACCCATCTGCATCTGACAAGTTTTTTCCCAGAAGGAAGGGGAACCAGATCCCAAGTCTGGTTCTCGAGGAGGGGGTTGTAATACTCTTGCATGGCGGATTCCCAAAAGGGATTTCCAGTAGCCTCGCCATAAGACTTTGGATCTGAATACTAAACCAAGAAAAGATGCCTAGAGGGAAATGGTTCAGTGGTAGTGAATGCAATAGAAGGCTCCTCAAAATCAGATCAAGTCCTCCTAGTATTGGATGGATCACCAACAAGATCCCCTGCATCCTGAAGAGTAGTATGTGCCCACTTGGGCCTCTACTCTGGCTCTGCAATTGCATCTGGATGCTCTGACTCTGCATCTGGATTATCTGACTCTGCATCTGACTGTACTGACTCTGAATCTGAATCATCTAATTCCTTTGAATCATAACTCTCATATGAAGAAGAGTCGGCATGTGCATTCTCATCATCTTGGATAGGTGGAAAAGTGAAGGTGTCTGCATGCGACTGTTGAGGTACATGCGAGACACTTTCCTCGAATTGGACACTACTCTCAATGATGAGTCGATCTGAGGAAAGATCAATAAGATGATATTCCTTCACACTGTCAGGGTATCCAACAAAAATGCACTCAATGCTCTGTTGATCAAGTTCCTTCCTCTTTTCAGAGGGAATCTTGTCCCATGGATGTGAACCGAAAATGCGAAAGTGGGTGACTTTTGGTTTGAGGCCGCTCCAAACCTTGTAGGGGGTCTTATCCTTGACATATTTATGGGGAGATATGTTTTGGATGTATGTTTCACAGTTAAGTGCTTCGGCCCATAGTCTCTGTGGTAGTGACTTTGCATGCAACATGTAAGATGCCATCTCCTTTAGAGATTGGGTTTTCTGCTCAGCAACTCTGTTTTGTTGCGGAGTATGGGGAACTGTGTGCTGCAACTGAATCCCTCCCTCATGGAAAATATTATGGATCTCATCATTTACATAATCTCGCCCATTATCAGTTTGAAGGAATTTTATCTTCTTTCTGGTCTGTGTCTCAACTAAGGCTTTGAAATCTTTGAGGTGTTGAAAGACCTCGTATTTTTTCCTGAGAAAGTAGATCCATGTAAAACGTGAGAAATTGTCAACAAAAATGAGAACAAACCTCGCTTTGTTGATCGATGGATGTGGAAAAGGACCCAAGAGGTCACTATGGATCAGATCTAAAGGTGTGGAGGCTCTCTGAGACTTTCCCTTGTCGAATTTCTCCTGAGGGTGTTTCCCGAGAACACGTCCCTCACACACTCCCTTGGAGAAATGGATGTTTGGTATACCATCAACCAAACTTTGCTTGCTAAGTTGTTGCATGTGTCTGAAATTCAAATGTCCAAACCTTTCATGCCATATCTTACTACTTTCATCAACATGAGTAAGCAGTAAAGCAGAATCAGGTTCAATGAATTCAGAAAATGTATACAATCTAGACTGATCATTTACCTCACTGGTAGCAACCCTGGAGTTGGCTTGCATGTTGTAGATGTCCACAAAATTTGGTGCGAATATGACTTTATTTTCGTTCCCTAAATTCGTCATCTGATACATGGAGAGAAGGTTGATAGAAAGTTTGGGAATGTGCAACACATTCTCGACGCTTCCATTGGTGAGTTTAATCCTTCCTTTGTCGGTGACTTCGACAGAAAAGTTGTCCCCCATATGAATGGGAGGACCTTTGTATGCATCCAAAGAAGAATATACTTCTTTGGAGGAAGCCATGTGATGCGATGCTCCTAAATCTACGATCCAAGCATCGGGAGAGGAGTTGATGGCAATAAAGGCATGGCTAGAATTGCCTATCTTGGAATTTAGATCTTCTGGCTTCTTCTTATTGGCACCCTCGGGGATGCGATCTCCAAGGTTGTTTTTCTGAAGTATTTGAGACATCATATCTATTTGTTTTTTCATGCATGCAGATTCCGAATGGAATCCTTTGTGACAATATGTGCATTTTCCCCCTTTTCTTCCCTTTTCTCCTTTGGATCCAGAGGCATCGATGAAAGGTTTTGTGTACCCTTCCTTCTTTGGAGGTGCATGAGCTTTCCGTTTATCTTTATCTTTAGATTTCTGATAATTTTGGCTTCCATATTGCACAGTGAGTGCATGCGCCTTTGGGCCTTTGATCGTGCTCATGTTGATGAGCTTGGTTTTCTCTTGTGTCAGTTCTTTGATAAAGTCCTCAAGAGAAGGCATCTTCCAGGTGGCTCCAGAGGCGAATATGAAAGAATGGAATGTGGATATGAATACAGAGAATTCAGTACCAAGCTTGGAGAGAATGGTGAGAACCATTTATTTCTCCTCCTTCGATTTATCAACCCTGGAAGATTTGAGTTGTGATAGTAAATCCTTGAATTTTGTAAAGAAATATTGAATATTGTCGAAGATTTTTTAATCCAATGTGAGCAGCTCCACCTCCAACATGTGTCCCCTCATCTCATCCTGTTTTCCAAAGATCCCTTCCAAGGTGGTCTAGTCTTAATTGGGAGTCTTATAGGAATATATGTGAAAAAGGAGATTAGGAGAAATAAGACTGCAAATTGTTCCGAGTGCCTCATCCATGTGATTTAAGTACTTGGATTTTTCTATGGTTGATGTCTGTTTTGTATCTGTATTCAATGTTAACTTGTACAACCCTCTAGTTTAGAGATGTATGGTTATTTTCTCCTTCCATGCAAAATAATTGTAAGGTGTAAGAATGAATTCTTTTTGGAAATTCATCTTTCCGTTGTTTTCAATCTTTTGTACCTGCAAAAAAATTTGGTGTAGCTTTTTCTTAGCAGTCCGTCGGCTTTGATACCATGTAAATGTGTTGAACCTGCAAAAAATAGATCTAGTTAAACAATAATACACACATTTGCAAAGAGAATTGGAGAAATAAGAAGAAGGAAAGAAAGAATGAAAGAATTCTCATTAATTGTTATGAATAATGAATAATTTACACATGATATACTATGTATAACTCAATGAGTGCACACTCGAGGAGAACCGATGCACCATAGTGGTGGTCTAGAGTGATATGGACACACACCAATAGTTACGGGAGTGAACTTCCACCTAGTCTAGTCTCTCAGGTAGTTACAAGAGTGAACTGCCACCTAGTTGAGTTAACTAGTCAACTAGTCTTCAGTTAACTGACTGAACAAAGAGTAGTGAGGAGTTAACTTAGGGAATCAAGGGTAATGCACCAGTCTGGTGATGATACCATGGCAAGGTCAAATTATCATGGTGATGATCCCAATGTTGCATGGTGACAAAACCAATGCAGCATCTAAACTCAACTCAACTAGTCAAACTGAAGTGTCAACTGGAAGAGAATATTCTCCAGGTGGAATATTCTCCCCTAAAATATAGGAGACTGGATAATGACTAATTATGACTAATAAAAAAGGAAAAACCTTAGGAAAAAAAAATCCTAGGTGTCTGTGAAGTAACTCCAACACTTAGGGTTCCCTCCGACTACTCGTCTTCTTGAATAAAACCTAACTGCTACCTAAGTTTCTTTACATTCAAGACTAGGAGTGAAACTCCCAGATCACTCGTGATCATTCAGCTCCCAAGTGTTTGATCTTCTTCAGTTTTCAATCATTTCAAAAACATTTGTAGAAAACGCCAGTGGTTAAGATTCTGAAATGATTCAAAGGCACGTTAAGGCACTGAGTTGTCTCTCCATGTGTGCTTGTTGATGATGCTCTTGCATCACCTGGACACAAAGACTCATTTTTCCTATTTTTAAAAATGGGGATATAAACATTCCCTCTAATTATAGGACCATTATGATTAGCCTAATTTTAGCCAAGCTTTATGGAATTATTTTGGAAAAGAAGATTATCCTTTGGCTAGATAGTCACAGTAAAAGAGATAAAGGACAAGTCGGGTTTAGGAGATATCATTCAACTGTGTACCATCTTGTTACCTTTAGGATCATTGCAGAGGCGTTCTGAAATACTAAAACCAATCTTTTTTGTTGTTTTGTTGACTTTAGAAAAGATTTTGACATGGTTCCTAGGAAAAACCTTTGGAATAGGTTGGAAGAGATAAAAGTGCCTCTCGAGTTGAGGGCTATTGCAATAAGAATGTATGAGAAAATTATTGCTAAGTTTAAAAACACTGAGGGCTAATCAAAAGAGATTAACTGCAATATCAGAGTCAAACAAGGTTGTCCCTTGTCCCCTACCCTTTTTGGCATACACATTGACAAGTTAGAAGAATGCTTGGAAAAAGAAGGTTGTGTTGGTCGTACTGTCACTGGTATAGTCATAAATCTTCTTATTTATGCCGATGATATCATTCTTATGGAAAGGAGTCCCCATGATCTTGAAAACCAACTAAGAATCATCAAGGATTTTTTCTCCAATATGGGTATCACTGTTAATCCTGAGAAGACTAAGGTCATGATTATTAAATCCAATAAGATCCCTTATGATACCTTTTTATATGACAAAAACAAATTATCCCTTAAGATCCCTTAGGATCCAGTTCTATTTATGTTCTTTCAAGAGTCAATACTCAAATGGGTTCTTATTCTACTTATTACACCCCATCTGTGTATCCTTCGTTTGCCATCCTGGTTCCTTTGAACACTTTTCCCGTGGCGGGTCCACATATATCCTCGAGTCTTTCATACGGGGAGAATCAATTTTACGGTTCGTACTACCCTCTTCATGGAACCCCTTCACATGGGGGAAACATATATCCTCACTTGAATAATCTTTCTCATACCTTCGTCTCTTTGCAGACTTTAGTGATGATTCCCGTACAAACCTCTTTGGATCAGTTAGGTGGAGGATACTACCTTTCTAGACAGGGACAAGGGGTAAACCAGGACCCTTCCTGGCCTGTAATGTTTCAAATCCACTCTTTCCCTGGAACTTGGTATCAAATGCAACAACCCATCGTTAGTCTAGTCACTGCCATTCATACTGGAGCTCCATCACCAACCTCTACCAGTCATGATCGAGATGGGTCAAAAACCTCTACAAGTCATGTTTAAGACCCACAAATAGCCATTGATAGTCATACAGGAGTTCCATTTCCAACCTCTGCCAGTCATGATGGAGATGGGTCAACAACCTCTACAAGTCATGTTGAAGACCCACAACTAGTTGTTGCTAGTCATGTTGGGGGAATCACTCTAGTCGCCATGAGTCATATTGATGTCACATCTCCAAACTTTGTACATCATGTGGGAGATGATTCTCTAGCCTCTGCCAGTCATGTTGAGAGCATGCAACAATCGTTATGAATGATGTTGGGGGCATTGAGAAGCCTAGATGTCTTAGACGTAAGCCTAAATTCCTTTGCAAGAATTGCGAAGGAAATAACATTAATCGTTTGTGTCCTATTTGATCCAGGTGGATATCAGTGGCCACCCACCTTTTCCGACTGGCTCAAAATTGTTTTCTGGCAATTTTGGCAATTTACTATTTTTAGCAGGTTTTAACTTCCGGGGCCATTTTGAGGGTCCAAATGAAGGTTTTTATAGATAAAGGTTATCAATGATAGTTGAAGGCATTATTGAGCCCCAAAAATGAATCTCCTCGAAAATACCTTTCCAACGAGCTATCACACACCTAAAACGGAGATCGTATGCAAAAGTTACGACCCCGGGAAGTTGATGTACTCACTTACCCAAACGTGGCCCACATGACTTTTGGCGCTTCATATCCTAGGGTTAGGTTTTCAGATGTCTAGGAATTTTGGCGTTCCCGTTTATTGTAAAAGGGCCTTCAGAGCCTCATTGTAATCATCTTCTTGTGAATGCGAGTAGCCATCACATCTCTTCTCAGAGATAAACTGCCACCATTCTAGCGAGTCTTTCACTCTGTATTTTTATAGTCTCTGTACATTTATCTGATTAATAGAAATCATGTATTACTGTATATCTATGTGTATGGTTGCATATTTGATACATTTCTGTTATATAATTGAATATCTGCAATATCTCTGTGCATTTCTTTATTATATCTCCGCTCTCATTTCGTGCCGAAAATAATCTGGATCAGTGGTATCAGAGCAGGCTGCTCTTGATCGTTTTTTCAGTGCATGTCCCCAACAAGGTCTGAGTATAGAAAGTTGGGTCTTGAGCTTGTCTCTCTTGAAGACAATTTCTCTCACACACCCAAGATACCCTCAATGGCGGAAGAAAAGAAAATCGACGGAGCAGACGATCATATCAATCTGTTGCTTGAGAAAGCTCTCATGCGACAAAGGGACGAAATGATGGAGAATTTTTCCCACATCCTTAAATGCCTACTGATAGCATCAGGAGCATCTTCATCAAGCGTCCACTTTGAAGGCACCTCGCCTTTCAAGGTACAAGTTAATTTTGATATTCCTGTATTTGAAGGACAGATAGATGCAGAAGCCCTAGAAAAATGGTTAACTCTGCTAGAAGGTTATTTCTTTGTTCACATTTTTTTCGACAAAGAAAATATCACCTTCACACTCCTTAAATCTCTCCCTCATGTCAAACATTGGTGGGAAACTTATTGGGAGCAAAGCTCCACAGAGGAGTCTGGAATATATGGGGCCGAGCCCACTTGGGATTTTTTTGTGGATGTTGTAAAGGAACAGTATTACCCTGTTGGAAACTATGAGGACCAATACATGAGATGGACCACACTGCGGCAAGAGAGGGGTCAAGCAGTTTCGGAGTTCACCAATACCTTCCATACTTTTCACACCAAGATGGCTATCAAAGACTCCGAGCGACATTTGGTTTTGAAATACCATGGGGCTCTACACCGATACATCCAAACTGAAATGGATTTTCTGGACATCTCATCACTTGGTGCTGCTTATCGATATGTTGTTAAAATTGAGCAGAAATTTAAGCACCAGAACAAACGGGAATTTGGGTCTGCAAATCCGCAACAACCAAAGTATGACAAAGACAGCCCGAACAAACAGTCTCCCGAAAACCAGTCCAAGACACAGGAAAAGAAGGGTCATAGGAAGACAAAGAAGGACACCGAAAAATGGTGCGAGTTACACAAAATCCCTTGGCACAACACTGATGAATGTCGCTCAAAATAGTCATTGGTGGCCAAGATCAAAGACAAGGAGCCAAACCTTGATTCAGAATCTGATTCTGAAAATAATGGTAAAAGATAGATCAACGACGCAGACCCCACTGCTATTGTTGCGACCGCGCCAATTCAACCAGAAGAACCAATAGATCTTGAAGAGTGGAAGCGCCTTTTTCATTCACAGATGTGGGTGAAGGGGACCCCGCTGCATTTTATTGTTGATAGCGGAAGACAGAAGAACCTCATCTCAGCAGAGGTCATCAAACAGTTGGGATTGTC
>JZKD02S1678029.1:202416-216023 GCA_000966675.3 Picea glauca | reverse complement strand
GTTCTCTTGGGCCAACCATATATGTGGAAGCGCCATGCTGTTTATGAGTCTCGACCCCGTAGTGTCATTGTTACTTTGGGGGGTCATCTCTACAGAATACCAGAGGTAGTTCCAATTATTGTTCCACCTAAAAAGTTCCACGAGGTAGTATCTCATACTGCAAAATTCAGCTTCTTCACAATCTGTTCGAAAGGGGAACAGAAGGACATTGCAACCACTACAGCTTCGCCCCCTGCACCTTCTATCCAACAGAAGCAGGTAGACAAGGTTGCAACAAAGCACGAAAATTCCTTCTGCACACCTTCCTCTCATGTAGCTCGACTTGTTGAACAGCCTCAACTTCAACAGGTTCATGACAGACTTCCACAAACCAAGCAGTGCGACGTCTCCAGCAATACAAGAAGCTCACCTAGATGCAGATCCAGCAAACGCTTTGCCCTCTCCCCCGGGAGCTCAACACAATGGAGAACATTGCTTCCTAAGGAGGGAGGATTGATCCAGGTGGATATCAGTGGCCACCCACCTTTTCCAACTGGCTCAAAATTGTTTTCTGGCAATTTTGGCAATTTACTATTTTTAGCAGGTTTTAACTTCCGGGGCCATTTTGAGGGTCCGAATGAATTTTTTTATAGATCGAGGTTATAAATGATATTAGAAGGCATGATTGAGCCCCCAAAATGAATATCCTCGACAATACCTTTCCAACAAGCTATCACACGCCTAAAACGGAGATCGTATGCAAAAGTTACGACCCCGAGAAGTTGATGTACTCACTTACCCAAACGGGGCCCACATGACTTTTGGCGCTTCATCTCCTAGGGTTAGGTTTTTGGATGTCTAGGAATTTTGACATTCTCGTTTATTGTAAAAGTGCCTTCAGAGACTCATTGTAATCATCTTCTTGTGAATGCGAGTAGTCATCACATCTCTTCTCAGAGATAAGTTGCCACCATTCTAGCGAGTCTTTCACTCTGTATTTTTATAGTCTCTGTACATTTCTCTGATTAATAGAAATCGTGTATTACTGTTTATCTATGTTTATGGTTGCATATCTGATACATTTCTGTTATATTATTGAATATCTGCAATATCTTTGTGCATTTCTTTATTATATCTCCGCTCTCATTTCGTGCCGAAAATAATCCAGATCACTGTTACTGTTGGGATACCAGAAGCGTGGGGCTCACCTAAGGGCCCTTCGGACTCTGAGGCATTTTTGGTTTCCCCACATCCTATTTCTCCATTGATTGAAATGGAAATCATGCCGCTGCAATCCTCTCCTGACCATACCCCCGTTGTCGAGGGTGATGTGTCCCCTATACCTGTTATCACGCATCCTCTTACTAGCAGGAAAATCCCTCCTATGACTACACCAAGGTTCAGAATATAGGCAGATCAATTAACCATCTAAAATTCAACTACTTCTCTAAACTACCCCAAACATACCGAAACTCATACAAGAAAATCAAAGATGAGGGAGATCATGTAACTATACCTCTACTCCGCGTCCGGTGATTATCCCCTCATGCTTGAAAGTTTTTTTGACTGCACGCCTCCTCCCAGGGCTGACCTGGATTCCAAGATAGACAAACAGAAAACTACAAGCATGTTATTTCATATACAAATTAGGGTTAGATGTTAGAATGTCGAAACATAAACCAATAAAAGCATTAAGTACACCATGATTTGGGACAAGAAAAGTAATTCTCTTATTAATAACTCAATGAGTATACCTTTACAATCAAAGTCGGCTACCGCTCCGCGAATCTGGTCTGGGCTCCTCTTCACCAAGCTCCAAGTGCACCTTTGTATGGATTATCCTCTCAACCTTCTTATCTCTTCTTGGGAATTGAATGGGTTCTAATGGAGGAAGAAGGGCTAATGGGGAAATGTTGAGGCAATTCTCACAAAAGGGTTGCAATAACTTGGGCAAGGAGGGGATGTGAAACGGGTAGAGTTTCATTGCTCTTATATCTAGATATAAAATGAGACCCCAACAACTCCTTTTATATGACAAAAGGATGGTTATTTGGTTGGGTGACAGGCTATAGGTGGTGGATTAGTTGGGAAACTACCCAATAGTCCGTAATCTCAACGAATTCCTTGCAAATTTTTATTTTTTGCAATTTTTGCAAGTATGCACGGGTTGTAATGGTGCAACATGCATATGTACATGAGCTGTAGTGGTGCAGGGCGTGTACATATTCAAAAAAATTGTTTTTTAAGAAGAGCAACTCAACATTTCTTTGGAAAAAAATGCAAGTAAGAGGGCCAAAGGCCAGGGATGGATGTGTAGAGAAATTTAAGGTTATAACGCCAACCCTAGGAAGCACCAAATCCCTTTTTTTCAAACTTTACTTAGTAAAGGATATGAATCCTTCCTTGCTCCTCTCTTCCACCCTCACTGCATAAGTATCTTCAGTTTTCCTTCTTGGACTCTACTTCTTCTTCTGATCTTTTTATCTGGATTGCAAAGACACTTTCTTCTCACCATTCTTTCTTGTTTATATAGTCTTCCAAATAGTGTGAATTTGACGCATTGTGTCTCTTCGTTTGAACCATTGCAGCTCTTCATTTAAAATAACAATAATAACTTCTATTATTATTATTGTTAATAGTTTAAAGACTTCAAGTCCCTTGCAAATTATTCATCATTTTAATCCTTCACTGATTATTTTCTTGTTCTAGATTTGAATATCTGCAGATAGGTGCTTCCTTCAAACCATTATTTTCTTTGTGACCGCGGAAAAAACCACGGGCTTACCTTCTAAGTATTGTTCTTAGCGCTAGTGTTGTTCCTTTGTTACCTTGAGAACTCACATGACCGATGACATAACCTTTCCATCTGGGCTTTGACCCTTCAAAATTTTTTCTCTTTTACCAAACTCTTGTTATCGCCGAAGAGATATCTTATGGAGTGTTACCTTTCAGAGTGGTTACAAATCATGTTGGCTAATCCAATGGATAACATCACTCCTGAAGTTATCAGATCAATGGTCTGGTCTAATCCTTGCACAATTTTCACTATGATGAGATGTTATCTGTTGATCTCTTTCTCTTTGATCTTGATGTGATGATGTGGAGTTAATCTCTTCTTGAATGGATGATTCTTGTTTATCTGGAGGCTAAAACAAAATCGATGATCACGACTTAATCAGGAGTTGAGATGAATGGTTCTCGTTCACTCTGAGACTTCGGTGATTCGTGACTTCGGGACTACGAGTTACTGGAATTATGGAGTAGGACAATTCCTCCATAGGTTTACCTACTGAACAAGTCATAGAATGTTGGTGATCACTTGTTTTCGTTTAACACCTCATGCTTACTCTATCCTTCCATTTTACTTGATCAGATGGTTAAGAAATATTTTGGAGAATCTTAGATCAATGGAGAAATTTTAATTTGTGACTTCTGCCTTCGGTGCTTCGAGCATATTTGTTAGTAGGAGAATATGGACATCCTCAGAGGCTGTAATCCAGGAGTGATGTGGCTTGCTGACGTCACTATTGACGTGGCACTGGTTGAGTTGTTGGACAACTGAGAGGGGGGGGTGAATCATTTGTTACTGTGATTAAACAATTATGATCATTTTAAACTCTTTACAGAACACTCAATGATGATCACAATAATGCAGGGAAGTAAGAAATAGAATATTCAACATCAATCACACATGAAATATACAGAGACAGATATTTCCTGAGGAAACCCATAAAGGGAAAAATCTCTTCTTCTTGATATGATAAGTAATCTTTATTTTCTGTACATTATCATTCTTAGGAGCACCAACTCCCTTTGAGGCTACCACCTCTGTTTTACAAGATGCAACTTGTTAAGAGCACCAACTCTCTGGTTTCTCTAGCACCCACTAGAAGGAAGCACCAACTCCTTGGTTTCTCTAGCACCCACTAGAAGGAAGCACCAACTCCCTGAGTGTTCCAGCACCAACTGGATGGAAGCACCAACTTCCAATCACACCTGCATCAACCTGTATAATAGAGAACAATAGTTCTCCCTTGCACCACCCTGCCACCCTGGTGTTTTTTGGGTGCAACCAAATGGAAGCTACAACTCCCTATATTGAAGCACCCACTTGAAACTATGAGGACACCAATTATCCCTATAACCTCCCTACCACCCTAAAATATAAATCTTTTCTTTCTTGAATTTATCACAGTGATACAACATTTATCTATGGCTTACCAGTCTCATCACAGTCTTGCTACACTGCTCTTCTCTGCCTGCATCAGTGTCTCTCTCCTCACGTCGGTTGCGCTTTCTGTTTTTCTCTCACATATGCATTTATGTTCCTTGCTTATTATGTGCTTTATGCTTTGTTTCTTCTTTCCATTCTATGCACCATGTATCTTCTGTGTGCTTCAGCTCCTGCACACTGCATGCTTCTACTCACATGAACCACACTCAACAACAACACAAATCTCTTCTCTGTTCTGCGTTTTTATATTCTCTGTGCACCAACTGCATGCTATGCGCAATGCCTCTACATTCTCTTCACCGTGTCACTGTTCTTCCATTCTAGTTGTTTACTCCATCTCATCCTCGTAACTACATAACTAACTCACAGTGCTCATTCACTTCTATGTTCTACATCATTTTCTCATGTCGAGTCATCTCCTGATCATCATGGAAACTCTTCATCTTCTCTGGAAGTTCTGTTCCGTGTGAGTTCATCATCAGTGGTCATTATGTCAAGGTTCCTTAGCTTCTCTGGAAGTCAAGACTCTTCGACTTCTCTGTCAATTATAGGCAGTCAACTATGGATTCTTAGGCTTCTAAGCCCCTTCCTTTTCGTGACCACCTGCAGTGACCAAGCGCTTATTCAAAAGGCGCTTCCCAATTTATGTCTAGTGAGTGTTGGCTCCACTTCACGATATGACCTTGGGCTATGAGCTTCATGTGACCAAGTGATTATGGCCACGTCCAAAGGTGGTTTCAATCAAACTTCTTTTCACCCTGCAACTTACCTCGAGCTGCCACGTGCCCTTTCATCAAAACCATGGTCTCAATTGCGGCCTGCTCATGAAAAATTAAGACCCGAGCATGTTCTTTCCCCACAATGGAGCATGACCATCGATCTCACGATATTGATGGTGCTTTTTAATGGATGGTTTAGATCTGTCCTCTCAAGTCGGAAGACCAGATCTCTCCTTCCTCCATCAATGACTGAGGTTTTCTTCGTGATCCGGGCTTCGGGAGTTTCAACTCTCAAACCCTGTTGTTGCTAACTAGATATCTTTTGGAGTGGAATATCTACTGACATATATCCTCTTCAATCGATGGCTCTGCCATCTTTCCTTTGTCCATGCGCAATCTTCAGTCTCAACAATCAGATGACACATGTCCCTCCAAACCAATGAACGAGATCGATTCCGCCTTTCTTTCTTTGGGAGTTTCAATTTTCAAACTCTGCTTGCTCCAGGAGCATTTCACCCGGAGTCCAAGATCCAACGATGCGTGTCCCTTTTGGATTGACGGTCACAATCCCTTCGGGTATTCAGGGTTCGAAGATTTCAACTTCCCAACCTTTCAACCTTTCTTTTCTTTTCCTGGAGCTGACAAGCCTCTGGCGCGTGCCCCTCTCAGATTAACGGTCAAGATCTCCTCAGGTCTCCGGACTTTAGAGATTTCAACTTACGCTATCCTTCCACTAGAGTAGATGGACGGATGAGACAGCTTCCGAAGTGATCTTCAGATAAGACGTCTCGTGTCCATTTTAGGTCTCCGGCATTTGAGACTTTAGGTCTTTGGAGGAGTGCTTTTGGTAAAACTCATGAAGTAAAACTCCTGAAGTGACGTAACTCTTGCATCACCTGATGACGTGTCACGAGTCGAGTAGTTTCCACGTGTCACTCAGATTTGTGATTTGCATGTACCTGAAATGTTGATTTCAACTTGACACTTGTCGTTCTCTGACTGTGCCACATGTCCTTGTTGATGTAGACTGTTGACGTGCTCTATGTTACACAAAATTTTAGTCATCCCTATGACCATTAATGATGTAAACCTATATGTTGCATTCAGAGGGGTCAGTGGCTTGAATTCCTGAAGAAAGAATGGAGAAGAAATTTCCCTGAGAGAAGAAGTTGTATTTTCCTTTGTAAAAACCCTATTTAGGAGGATTTCCATAGGCTGATCTATACACAGGGTGTAGAAATGCCTGATTTCCACAGGCTACACTATAGCCAGGGTGCGGAGTTTCCATAGGATGCACTATAGCTAGGGTGCGGTGGCCTTCGTACGTGGGAAAAACGAGCATTTTCTCGATGCTTCTAGAAGGAGAAGCTTCTATGGTGAGGTGGCCTCCGAATGGTTTGGATATTAATTGCTTTCATGATTTAGTGGGATCATCCTAACCTCCTCACCTTATCATCTTCATCTTATAAAAGGAGAGGAGTTATCATGGAGAAAGTTAGTAGGATTGAGCTTGAGCTTGATTGGGTTGGAAAATTCTTGAGCTCGTTAGCTTGGTTAGATTGGTTTTGAGATTTTCTTTGTAAAGATAGATTGTGAGTAGCTATCAGATCCATGGTCTCAGAATCCTTGGAGCAAGAAGTGTGTGGGAAGCAAGGAACTGTTGGAAGGAACCTTATGACATCAAGGCATCCAATTGTAATCTCTCTTCCTATTATTTAATATAATACAGTGGCATGCTTCTTTCCCATAGAATTATCTTTATTTTATTTCATAATTCCTTGATCATATGCATAGGTTGTCGTTGAATATACTTCCACTGCTTTCACTTTGGTTGGTTTGTGTCTCACTACAGGATCAATATCATAAGAGCACCGGAGCGAAACAGGAACAACAAAAACATAAGGAAGCGACACTTAAAGTTATGTATCTCGTCTTTTGTTCGATAGTAAATTCGATAATTAGAGCCTAGGGAAAGTGCCATGTTCTGTCTTGTTTTGTTCTAGATCTAGGTGGATCTAGGGGGATTGGTTTGTGTCTTAACAATTAACCCGATAACACTCTGTCCCATTTTCTTGCTGATGTCGACGTAGATCTCCTAATGTGACATGTGTTCATCTATTTGATCTAACGATCAGGATAGTATCTTAGATCGACAACTGAGAGCGATTTCAGATCTTCTTCCTTCGGGACTTCGTGACTTTTGACATTTGAAACTCTCAAAGCAATTCTCCTAGAGTGACGTATCTTAATTACGCCACTTGTTGACATGGCATGAGCCAATTTCCTCTGGATGCTTGTCATCATCTGATGATTTCATGTGTATTTGCTGACGTGATCTGTTGATGTGGAATTTTTGGCGTGGTCTACCATATGCCCTAATCCAACGATCCTCGTTTGTCCTCCAAATCCGACAATTGATGGAACTTTGCATTCCGGGGATTTCAAATCTCAAACTTTCAGGAGTGTAACCTCCTCACATCTCTATATCCGAAGTGAATGTTGTTCGTTTGATCAGAATCTTGGATCTATGGCCCGATCTTTCTGCGATGCAAATTTGATAGCTTATCTTGTCCTTCCACTCAAAATTGATCCGACAACTGACGAAACTTTGCATTTCGGAGATTTCAAATCTCAAACTTTCTTGAGTGTAAACTCCTCGCATATTTAGACCCGAACTAATCATTGTTCGTCGATCATGTTCTCATATCGAAGGCTCGATATTTTTGCGCGCTCCTCCTGTATGGATACTAATCCGATGGCCATTGTCACTCGTCCTGTTTGGATATTGATTCGACGACTATTGTCAATCCTCCTCCTGAGCTCACGCTTCCTCCTGACTTGGAAGAATGTCTATGTGTCAAAGGCCTCAACCTTTTATCCTTCTATGAGTCCTTATGACTTGGACCTCATCTGCGCTTTTGGAAACTGTTATTTCTTCTAAGCTTTCTCGTCTATGCATATTGTTCTTCTTTGCTTACCCATTTTCCATCGCTATTCTTGCCATCAATGACAAGCAACTCTCTACCTATAAACATGCCAACATGAGTGGCTGCCACATGTCACCTTGATTCGTGACTTTCGTATACCTAATGTTCCAACTAGACCTTGACACTTCTCACCTGATGATTGGGCCACATGTCATTTTTGTCTTCTACCACATGTCTTCCTCCCGGATCATGGCTTTGAACTTCATGGCTTCAGTGTTTTTAGTTGTTTGGGACTCCTTGTAATGCCAGAGTGGTCAACGTCAGGCTGACTATTCCTTCCCTCACACAATCAAACATTCTAGGGGAACCTTTTTTATTCAAAGCTCATTCTTGATTGGATGGTTATCTTGATTTTGGTGATTCTAGGACTCCGAGATATTGTGGCTCCTTTCTACATCCATTTATCATCGAAGGGACGAAGATATCTACCACTATATATCTTTCCTTGTCTTGATATGATTGTAATTTTTAAACCTGCGAAGTAAAGCAATGCATATAGATTCTTAAGCAATACAGAAATTAATCAATGGCTCATACACAGAGTACACAGAGATTTTTACCGGAAACCCTCAACCGGGAAAACCTTTCTTATTTTCATTATATCGAATTTCAACATTTTCCATACAATATATACAATGTTTTAGGTATTCCGTAGATACCAAAACCCTAATCCCTTAATCCGGGATTAATTTACAAATCATCTAAAAATAGCAAAATCCGCTAAAAATAGCAAAAACCGCCCAAAAAAAAATTTCGGGGCGTTGCCCCGAACACTGCGTGTAACCAAGGGGGGGCATACCTGCCCCCCCGGGACCCCCCTAGGAAAGAGACCATTGCACACGGAAAATGTCTCGGTGAAGGGATCGTCAGATGCAGTTGTCGTATCTGACGCACCCACACACACACACATGCAAAGAATATAACACATACCCAACAATGATGACTTTTGTTTACTTCGGGACTTCGTTCCTTTGTCCCTGCTTATCTTATCCTTCCACTTGATCTAATGATTGAGACTGACCCAAATTTTCTCCATGATATCTAACGGTTGGCATTCACTTCACGAATTCATAGGTTTCAAGACTTTGTGTCTTATGGGGTCCACTTATCTTGTCCTTCCACTTGGTTCTATCTGATGATCAGGATAGATTCCAAACTGATCTAATAGTTGTGATTACTCCCAAAATTTGAATGGACAATTAGGATTCCAGGATCCTTCATGAAGGGTTATTTTGTGCAGGTTCTCGCTTCTGCTCGATATGATGGTCTTGGATTGTCCCGAATTTTCTCAATATGATGTAATAGGATCAGATTTCTCCTGCACGATTTCTACAATGATATCTCTTCTAAGATTTGATCTCATCACTTGCACTCTATTGACATCAATGACAATATCATACCACTATATCCAACACTATGGATGCTGGGGAATGGTTCGTCAGTTTGGAATTGATAATGGCTCCATTGGATGACCATATAGTCATCAAGGGGAAGGGTTTTCTCAAGATTTCCAAAACAGATCTCTTGCCCCATGAGAACTTCTTGATGTTCTAAAATGGAACCATGACTTGTGGTGTGCTTATGATGACTGGAAGGAATTTGGGAAGGATTCCAAGAATGTCACTAGTAAAGTTGATTGAGACAACTAGTGAATTCACAAAGTGGAAAGAAGAGTTGGTTTTAGGCGAAGAAGCCTTAGGTGCCAAAGATGGTGAATACCATACAAAGAAAATTTTGGTAGGACTAGAGACTTGGGTGGAGTAGGTGTTGAAAAAGACTGAACTATTGTGCACTTTGAGGAAGTTACTAGAAGCAATATTTTGGAGGCAAGGTTGAACTTGCACCAACAATGGTTGTGGAGGTCATTGGCAAAGGAACTCACCAAGAAACTACTTGTTTCACACATAATTGTGCATAAGAAGAGACAAGCCAAATAAATTTTTCATCATTTATGAAAAATAGTCTAAGTATTGGGTCTGAGTAGTGCATGGAACCATTCACCCAACAAGACTCTTACTTGGACATAGAAGTGGGAGACAAATATTTCCTTGATCGTGACACAACTAACATTATAGAGTTTTTTGGATTAGCCATGTGGATTTATGATTGCCAATTTCCAATAGACCAATTAGAAGAATTACATTGTAGATCATCAGAGAAGGAGGCAGTTTTGAGATACTTGAGCATGAAGCACAAGTCAAACACTTTGGTTAGTAGTGGCCTTGTCAACTGTTTTCCATCCCCTTAGAAAATTTTGTTTTGGATATGAGTTAAAAATATAGAGGTGAAGGTGGTGATCTTACCTTAGTTCAAAATATCTGTACAATGTGACTAAAGTGTGGATGTAATTTATTGTTTTCGGCATGAAGATGTGCATTCTCATTGTTTGGACATAATGGTTGGAGTGATCATTAAAATAGTTCAAGTGTATAGAAGCATGGAAAAGTTGGTTGGAGTATGATGCAATATTAGGTTTTGATGCTGCAACATTTGGACATTCTTTTTATCTTCTTGATCAAGGTTGGATTGCAATAACAATAGGTATTCATAGTAGTGTTGGAATTATATTGTAGTCGTAAGAGGAAGCATTAGCAACAAAAAAGACATCCAAGAGGCATTGTTTGTAGAAGTTGGGAAAAGACACTTTCTTCAAAGGAAGAATTAGTTAGTGGGAGATTACATAACAATTATAGCAATGAAAATGTGGATCAATTGAAGAGGAAGAATTGGTTAGTGGGAAATTACATAGCAATTATAGTAATGAAAATGTGGATCAATTGAAGAAGTTAATTTCAAATGGATGCATGGGTTTTGAAAGCATACTTGGAGGACAATAGGTTCTTGAGGATGTTTCAAGGGACTTCAATGACTTTTAGTGGGGGAGTATGTAAGGCCCTAGCCTTGAATGACTTTGGGCACCTTCTCCACATGATCACCTTGGTGGTCATTGACTGGAATAGATGGACATGATGGAAGGTTGATGGCTAGAAGAGTCAGGTTTTGATCACCCTTGCACAATGGCAAGGCACACCATAGACATGTCATGCACCCTACTCAAACTAAGTGCACTAAAAACTTGGAAGCTCCCATTAGTTCGACACACCAAGAGAAGTTTGGAAGGGAACTTGGTGATGGAAGGAAAAGTGGGGGTTTTAGTAGATAAATCCATCTGATCTACAAGTATGATGCATAGTGGACAATATTATCAGAGATAAATTGACTAGATTTTATAGATTTGAGTGCTTGGGATACATGCAAACCCAAGGAATTGTGTGCTACACACTTGGGGGTTGTGATGGAGGATAAATGCACCTTTGGGAACAAAAATCCATCGAGCAAAATCATGGGACATGTTTTTTGGACACACATACATTGGGCACACATCTATCGGGCACACAATCATTGGATGCACCCTTTTCAGGAGCACTTTTTGGATGTGTGGCGGTTTGGGTGTAGCACTATTGGACATTGGATGATCAGTGAACAAGTCATGAAGGGGGTAGAGGCACCACCAGGCATAGTCAAAGTTGGAAATGTGGGCACTTGGGTCCACCTTAGAGTGAATGGGATTGTAAGTGTAATGAAAGTCTCATATGAAAGGAGGATGCCTCAAAAGTGTTGAGGCATAGAAGAAGTGATGCATTAAGAGTGTAAAGGAGCTCTGTAGTTTCTGCTAAGTTTAGAGGTTGGCATAGTGGGGTGAATTTCACTAGTTAAGTGAGAAGAAGAAGCTAGGCCCTATAGGAAGTAGGATTGTGGTTGCTTTAGGGATTGGATTGTGCAATTCTATGGGGAAATAGTTAGAAGGAAATATTTCCTTAGACTCATTGTAAATCTATAATATATTTGTGGGTATAAGGTTGCAACTCTCTTGTTGTATATTTGTAACATTCTTCATCTAAATAAATTTAAGGCGCATGCCTTGATTTTCACCTATACATGTGTGTTGTGGACACTTTATGTGTTGGGTGCCAATGTTCCTTGCTTTGCTTATGTTGTCATTGTATTAAAATATTCGCAAGTGTTAAAGTATTGTTGGGATGTTTTAAAGGTCGTGGTTGGATGTGTGCCTACTATTGGATGAACTAGGTTGAGTAGAACTTAGTTTCATTTAACAGATTGTAGCTTAAGACAAAGTTAAGGGTAGACCTTAAGTGAAAAAGTGTAGTTTTTTGTAGTNATTACATAGCAATTATAGCAATGAAAATGTGGATCAATTGAAGAGGAAGAATTGGTTAGTGGGAAATTACATAGCAATTATAGTAATGAAAATGTGGATCAATTGAAGAAGTTAAATTCAAATGGATGCATGGGTTTCGACAACACACTTGGAGGACAACAGGTTCTTGAGGATGTTTCGAGGGACGTCAATGACTTTTAGTGGGGGAGTATGTAAGGCCCTAGCCTTGAATGACTTTGGGCACCTTCTCCACATGATCACCTTGGTGGTCATTGACTAGAATAGATGGACATGATGGAAGGTTGATGGCTAGAAGAGTCAAGTTTTGATCACCCTTGCACAATGGCAAGGCACACCATAGACATGTCATGCACCCTACTCAAACTAAGTGCACCAAAAACCTGGAAGCTCCCATTAGTTGGACACACCAAGAGAAGTTTGGAAGGGAACTTGGTGATGGAAGGAAAAGTGGGGGTTTTAGTAGATAAATCCATCTGATCTACAAGTATGATGCATAGTGGACAAGATTGTCATAGATAAATTGACTGGATTTTATAGATTTGAGTGCTTGGGATACATGAAGACCCAAGGAGTTGTGTGCTACACACTTGGGGGTTGTAATGGAGGATAAATGTGCCTTTGGGAACAAAAATCCATGGAGCAAAATCATGGGACATGTTTGTTGGACACACATACATTGGGCACACATCTATCGGGCACACAATCATTGGATGCACCCTTTTCAGGAGCACTTGTTGGATGTGTGGCGGTTTGGGTGTAGCACTATTGGACATTGGATGATCAATGAACAAATCATGAAGGGGGTAGACGCACCACCAGGCACAGTCAAAGTTGGAAATGTGGGCACTTGGGTCAACCTTAGAGTGAAGGGGCTTGTAAGTGTAATGAAAGTCTCATATGAAAGGAGGATGCCTTAAAAGTGTTGAGGCATAGAAGAAGTGATGCATTAAGAGTGTAAAGGAGCTTTGTAGTTTCTGCTAAGTTTAGAGGTTGGCATAGTGGGGCGAATTTCACTAGTTAAGTGAGAAGAAGAAGCTAGGCCCTATAGGAAGCAGGATTGTGGTTTCTTTAGGGGTTGGATTGTGCAAGTCTATGGGGAAATAGTTAGAAGGAAATATTTCCTTAGACTCATTGTAAATCTATAATGTATTTGTGGGCATAAGGTTGCAACTCTCTTGTTGTATATTTGTAACATTCTTCATTTAAATAAATTTAAGGTGCATGCCTTGATTTTCACCTATACATGTGTGTTGTGGACACTTTATGTGTTGGATGCCAATGTTCCTTGCTTTGCTTATGTTGTCATTGTATTAAAATATTCGCAAGTATTAAAGTATTGTTGGGATCTTTTAAAGGTCATGGTTGGACGTGTGCCTACTATTGGATGAACTAGGTTGAGTAGAACTTAGTTTCATTTAACAGATTGTAGCTTAAGACAAAGTTAAGGGTAGACCTTAAGTGAAAAAGTGTAGTTTTTTGTAGTAGGC
>JZKD02S1678029.1:179055-192145 GCA_000966675.3 Picea glauca | reverse complement strand
TTGTCCTCCAACTGCTTTGCTTGAATTCTCCTAAAGCTTGAGGAAAGGCTAAAGGGTTGGGACAAAACGGATTCGGCAATTGGGCATAGTTTCTTTGCTATGATTTTCCTCCTTTTAATAGTACCCCTACCCCTTCTTTTATAGGCTAGAAGGAGCTAGGGTTTTAGACGAACTCTCGGCCATGCATGGCTGGGAGTTCCAGTTAATTGACCCAAATCTTTTCATCCCGGCGGAAACTTTCCTGATTTTTTGCTTTGTTAGGTAAACGCGAGCTGTAGTGGGCCAGCCAGTGTTCCAACACATGCAGTATAAGGCCTGCCCACGTTCCAACGTGCCCAGTGATAGGTTAGGGCGCGGGTTACTTAATTTAGGAGGTTTTTGAAGAGTCTGTTCAACATGGCTTTGGCAATGAAGGGCAATGAGTTGGCCTAATGCCAGGTAAGCATGGATGGTGCAATTTAGGGTTATAACAATCCTGCAGACATGTTAACAAAGGGAGTAAATAGGGAGAAACTAAGTTCCTCCTCAGTTTCAGTTGGTCTTCAAGCATGAAGGTGAAGATGATAAATTTTCTAGGTCCAAGGTGGAGTATAGTCCAGCAGGTACAACAACAGTGGAGTTGTTGTGATCAGTCTCCAAGTGGGAGATTGTTGGTTGTGGAGCTTGATTATCTTCCTTTTTCATAGGTCTTTGTTTTCAACCATGTTTGTACCCCATGAATATTGTACACCCCACCACATGGGGGGGCTTACCCCCCCTGCGGGGTCCGAGGGCAAGTGAGCCCCCGAAGGAAAAATTACGTTGTAAAGGAAAAATTACCTTGTAAATGTATATTGTAATTTCATAGTTAATCTAGAATGTTCATTATGAGGTCACAGATATGACAGTAGAAGTTATGTTAGGGTTTTTTTCCCTAGAAGGCAACCCTCTTTTATGAGGGAAATTTATTGCGGCTATGTATCATGGCGAATATTGTATTCTGAGAGAGGAGACTGTGAGAGAAAGAAGAGGAAGTTACAATGGTTGTGTTGTAGGTTGTATCCCTTTATTTGTTGGGTAATAAAAAGGAAGGACCTGGAAATTTCTCTGGTGTACGTAGCCCACACTGGGTGAACCAGGTATATCTGTGTCTCTATTGTATTGTGTATATTATGTGTTTTATTTCCGTATTTGTTTTTATTTTATTTCTCAGCGATCCTATTTTTCTAACATCCAGGACATATTCAAGAAGGGGTTCTTTAGATGAAATACCAAAAAAAAGAACTTGATTGTGGATACCCTTAGCATAAATTTATTTTCCATGTTGTTGGTGTCACCGACCTCCTATGTTGTTATAGATCGTTCACTAGCTTTTTCTCCTTGGACTCGAGATGCAGGTAACTCTTCATCTTCCTTGATCTTCACTCTTCACACGCTTCTCTCGATTGTGCGATTTCTAGAGTGAATCTTTGGATGAAGTTTCCAAAACTTTGCTTCCCAATGACTGCTCAAATTGCAGTGGTGGAAAAAGTTATTAGTTTTGTTGTCCTATGTCAACATGTACCTATGTATGCATGGAATTATGCAACCATTAGACTTATACTTCTATAAGTTTCCAAGTTGTGATAGAACTAGCTATCTTTGAAAACTTTTCAAGCCAAAAATCCAATCATATTATAATGAGGCTCAACCTACAATGCTACTAAAAATATTCAAACTATGCTTTTAAATAGGAAAATTTAAAAAAAGACCAAGATGGTCCTCAATCAAAGATCTTATTTTTACATAACCCTACATAATGTACTTAATAGACATAACACCACAAACTAGAGGTAGTCATATTTCCAATGAAGCCACCCAAGATTCTTATCCAATGCATAAGTCATTCACTTCTATTTGGTCATTAACCAAAACAAGGAAAACTATGACAACATATAGAAATAGGTTGGTACATTAAATATTTAGCTTGTACCAAGAAATGGTGAAACATACACATCCAAATTTTTGAATAGAAGGGATGATATACGTGTTGGTTATGTGTTATATTCTTTGCACGAGTTTTTTTGCCTTGGGAAACGTGTCACATTTTTTCCTCATTTTTTGTGTTGCCTCGATTTTTGTGTACATTGTTGGGAGGTTTTTTCGACACATGGTTTTTGCCGATGGTTTTCCATTTTCGGTTAAGGAATTAGGGTTGTTGACTAATCAAGTTCATTTGGTTTAGGGTTTTGGATTCCGTTGGCTCCTATATGTATATTGTATTGTAAACAATGTATCACTATGAATGAATATAGAATATGTTGGTTTTCTCGGTTTGGGTTTCCAGGGGAAAAATATATGTGTAATGTTTGTATTTTCCATTGTATCTTTTCTGTTCTTTTATTGAAAATATGTTTGCAGTAAATATTGTACAAGGTTTAAATCTACAATACGATGTCTTATTGAATTTGCACCCATGAATATGGATTCCATTCAAGCTTGGTTTGGATTCCCAAAAACTTTTGTGTCTAGGTTGTGGTTGGAACACTAATATGAACCATAATAAGACTTTGAGGCCAAGGTTGTGCTAATTACTCCTAATTGGTCTCTCTAAACTTTAAGATTGGGACTTTCTTGATCTTCCACTCCACCCATAATTTCTATTAGCTACATAAATTTAATACTTTATCTCTTCAAGAAATAAATTTAATATCTTCCTATAAAAAATTTCAATGACACTCGGCCTAAATTACTTTGTTTTTGCATTCGGACTTTACAACTGGATACACCTAAGTAATATGGATTCTAGTTTGTAATTCTTAGCATATGTACTTTTCATATCACATTATTATTTTGGTCGTAGAGTATTATTTTGGTTTTGTATGACGAAGCCTTTTGGATTTCTATTCTCATGGAGTAGTTGAGATCCCATCTCTAACTATCTCTATTATTGTACTTAGTTTCTAATTCTTAGGATCTTGTTGAGCTTTTCTCTCCTAGTTTGTTGAGGTAGTTATCTCCTTGTAAACCTATTTAAGACTATGTTTGATTAATGAAAATTTACTTAGAGATTGTATTTTGCACTTTGGTGTTGAACTTTCCTAATGAGTAGGATTTTCCACATCATTGGTATCAAAGAAATTTTTCGATCCAACTTGGTTTTGGGTATTATCTTTCTTCTAATATGATTTTATGTTTGAGTTTGTTTTAGGAAGGAATATCATGATTAATTGCTATAAGATATTGAGGTTGCATTCTATTGGGTGTGAAATTCATCCACCTGCATCTTCACCACTCACAACTACACGAGTATAGATTGCATTGGCTCCAAATCTATTTTTGACTCTGTTAGCACTGAGAGTCACCCTCTGACTGCAAGAGGATAAGCCTAGTACCCATCAAAATATTTGTGGATTAAAAGGGTGTGAGTGGGAGAGTCAGCAAGACTTTAAAGAAAGGAAAGACAATGGAGATCATTGCAGATCAGTGATGGGCCATTAGGCTATGGAGTCATAAACAATCTTCTCAATGAAGGCATTTAAACTCCCTATCAGACAAAGGATTTAAATGGTGGTGGGAAGGAGAAAGACAAAAAGTGTATGAATGATAAACCACAAAAAGTGGGCAAGATGACAACAGATCCTCTATCACCTCAGGAATCCAGAAATCAGGGGGGTTACAATGATCCAGACAAGAAGAAAAACATAGGACATTTGTTGAACCATGAAAGATGGGCATGGTGGCAATAGATCCTCCATTGCCTTAGGAATCCATAAATCAGAGAGATTACATTCACACAAGAACAAGAAACAGAAACGTCTCTTGAACCATGAAAGATGGGCATGACAGAAAAGATCCTCCATCGCCTCAGGAATCCATAAATAAGAGAGATTACATTCAGAAAAGAATGAGAAACATAAATGTCTATTGAACCATGAAATATGGGCATGACGGCAACAGATCCTCCATCGCCTCAGGAATCCATAAATCAAAGAGATTACAGTTAGACAAGAATGAAAACAGGAAATGAAAACTAAGAAGACGATATGATATAACAACTTAAAGGAATCTTCATTAACATAACAATTTACAATCCAGGCCCTCAGGCTTACAACGGAAATACAGTCATAACAACTCTCAAAGATTCCCTCGATCTGGGCCAACCCCCCTCCCCCCCCTTTACAAAATCTAAATTAATCTCTTTTATACTCAGATCAGTGCTCGACTCTCAAGAGTGTGATTTGATCACCACATTCAAATATTTGATTGGAGCAATCTTCTGTCAGACTGTGCATGTAATCCCTCTATCAGACGTGAGCTCAGATTAGCATGGGTCTACAGGAAAATCTTTCCACAGGGGTACCACGAGCTAACGATTAAGTCCCCACGGCTGGGCCTTCCATGCCTTCCATTTATGGAGTGAGCTGAGGTTTCAACGACCATCTCTTCTTTCATTAACTGCCTTTTCGTGGGATTGAGAAGCAACTTAATGCTCAGGGGGAATCCACGTGATACTGTTGGATAGGATGTTATATGAGCACGTGATTGCGGGTCCGCTCAAAGGTGGTTTTGATTTAGACTGCTTTTGGGCCCGCAATCCATCTCCCTTCACCGCGTATCACTTTTGACTTACTATGGTTTCAATTACAGGACCGCTGAAGAAAATTATCACCCGAGCATGTTGCGTTCCCGCAATGGACTGTGGCAGTCAATATCATGATCTTGGATGAGGCTTCACAATCAGCGGCTCAAATATGCCCCCTCCAAATCAATGGATAAGATCTCCCTTTTCGAATCGACGGCTGAGACCTGCTTCGCGATTCGGGATTCAGACTTTTCAAACCTCAAACCTCCTCTTCCTTCTGTCACTTTTACCCAAAGATAAAGATATGACGACACGTTCCCCCCTGAGATCGACGGCTAGAATCGCTTTGGGTCTCCAGACTCCAGGAAAAAAAAAACTCAAACTTCATTTTCCTCCTGGCAAATCCTCCAGAGCTAAGGATCTAACGACGCGTGGCCTCCAGAGATCAACGATTGAGATCCCTTCATGGCTCCAGACTTTAGGAAAATCAAATCTCAACCTCACTTGCCTTAAACGCTTTTACCCGGAGCTGTGGATTTGATGACACATGGATCTTGTTGATCAATGACCCAGATCCATTTTGGGCCTTCAAACACTTTGGCAAATTCGACACTTCGGCAACTTCGACTCTTTGGATCTTCAGGCTTCGGATCTTCGGGATTTATAAGTATTTCTCATTTCAAATCTCCCAAAGCTCATTTCCCTGAAGGCTTGGATCGACTGCCACCTATCCCTTTTAATATCAATGGTTCATATTCACTTTGGGGCCTTTTTCTCTGGCGCTATAGTTCACGCAAGTTTGCACTCCCGAACGCCCGTGAGTCGCTGATCTGGACTTCTCTTGGAATCTTCGTTGTTGAAATATTAAAACTGTCTTTTGCTTATGCTTCAATCTCGAAATAGACTGTTAAGAAAGTTTTTCTTTGTGTTCATGGTTGTGGCCTGCATGATCGAGGATTCAGACGGTGCGCTGAGAAAACAGGGAGACCAGTGACTGAAAAATAGGATGCGAGAGCTCACCCTTGGAGAAAAATAGAGGGGCTTGGAGCCAATATTTCACTCAGGTAAGATATTTAAGGAAAACCAGGGTGCACAAACAAACAAGGGCAAACAAAGAACGATTTACAAGCCGAAGGGGGAAAAACTTAAGATTTGGCCTGCGACAAGAATAGAGACAGGGAAAGACTACAGACTCGGGTATATCGACACACACCTACGGCCCTTGAAAACCCTATGTGATAACATTTGGCTCCATAGGGAATGACATGCTCCCTGCGAGCTGCCAAGAATGCACAGTTTCAGTGCCCTAGCTGTTGGGCTATGGAATCTAGCTCAAACTTTCACCGAAGAAAACAGGGAAATATGTACACTACTCTACTAAAAAATGAAAATAAACACATGGGCTCCAAAAGGAACTTATTTATGTACACTCCTAGACTAACTAATTTTTACAAAGTGTTAGGTGAAAGCAAACTGCCACCATAGCCACCCAGACTGCTTGGTAATAAAATTATTTTATTTTCTGCAAATAATCCATAAACAGTAAGGGAAGTATGACAACACAAAGAAAACATGTATGGGAAAACTGGAAATACCTCCAAATGATGATAATATGAATAATTTTGCAGGCTCCAATGAATAATTTATAATCAGGAAAGATCGACTGGTAAGAAATTACCTCCTGCACTTCATTGTTGCTCACCCTTTGTTCGATGTTATCAGAGTGTACAGGTGGGTAGAGGAATGATGCGGGTCGGTTGATCCGAGGTGATATTTTCTCATTTATAGGTTTAAGACAAGAGATGAACTGCACCTCTAGTTCCTCCATTTTTCCTTTGTCTTCTCTAACAATATCTGCTAGCTGAGAGCAAGAAGTCTCTTCATGTATATCCATGGATGGCTCTTTCTCTCTATCATGTTTCTCTTGGTAGGAGATTTCTCTTTCATAAGAAGATTGGCAGCCTATGCTTTCTTCTTCTGAATACTCTTCAAGGGTAGGTGAGTGCAGAATGCTTTTATCTTGCAGAGAAAAAAAAACAATCTCTTGATTCTTTTCTTCAACCATTTCTTCTTTTAAAAATGAGACAACAGGCGTAGTAGGGGCTGAAAATAATGCATCCATATCTATGCCATCATCAACGCTATCATCAATCATATCCAGAAGGACTTCTTCTTGGGAAATAGAGAGAGAAAAAATTTCATCCGTATTTGCAAGATACTCACTTTTATCCTCGCTTTCTCTCTCAATCATATCTTTACCAGACTCGTCACACGAGGAACACTCTATCATCTACAGAATGTGGAGTGCCAACTTTTTGCAACATCCATAAAAAATAAGATGAACCGGGTAGATATTCCCATAATACGAATTAAAAGCATCATGAAAATCCTTCAAAGAATGGATACTAGCAGTAGGGAGAGATAGACACCATCCAAGAGCATCTTCTTCTAAAGAAAAACTGAACATCTTGATCTAGACATCCTCGTGAAAGAAGCCATGTTCAAGTATGCATACATGAAATTTTAATAAGTGCTCACCGAGATGGTCATGCTTGCTTCCTCTTAATCTTGGAAGATATCCATCCCATTCGTTTATAGCCAACACTGGATGTGGATAACCAGATATGGCTGAGAAATTGAAAGGGGAAAAATTCTAAGCAAAGATAGCCGAGATATGTGGCCCCCCTTTTTCTCCTTCATGGCTCTCCCCAGGATCATATTCACAATCAACATAAATAGGAAACATGGAGAAGCTCTGCTCTTCGTTGTCTTCACTAGGATATCCATCAAAATTCATTTGTTCTTGGTCAGTACCCGACATCACTTCTTCATCATAAGCAGGGCTACCAAGAACATCTGTTTCAAGGACCAGAATATCCTCTGCATTTGCTTCATAAGAGCAACAAGCGAAATCTTCCTCTAATCCCTCTTTTCTTGCAGAAAAATATTTTACCACCTCCATCAACTCCTCCGTGGTATATCCTTCATTCTCACATCTTTCACAAGAACAAACTATGTCTTGAATACCATCTCTATATTCCTCACAACATCTATGACAAATTAACTCAGAGGAATAAAACTTTTGACATTACGTATTGAAAGTTTCATGAAACTCTCTCAGGGAGGAGATGCTAGTGTTGATATTATGGTAGCTGCAGGAGGTATTTACCTCCACGTGTAAACTTGACGAGAATAGAATACTCCGAAAAGCAAGGGGAAACTCTAATGAGTTGGCTAATAACCCTAGAAGACTTGTTGGCTCAAGAAGATAATTTGTATTAGGTTATTAGCCTCCAAGAGAAGAAGTTGGACAGAATAAATAATATATATACTGAACATAAAGATACCTAGAATGAGAAGTTGGCCCAAGTAGTTAGCTAGAATTACTATAAATACAGGAGGGCAGTCTTCATTCTGGCAGGCAGTCTCAGTATTGTAGAGCAACACTTGTGCGCACTGCAGTTGCCTAGTTTCTGCACAGGTTTGGAGAAGAGTTGTTGTTTCCACTACTACAGCTAGCAGTTACGCTTGGAATATCTCTTGGTTAGGGTTTGGACTATCTGATCAGCTATTCTTGGTGCACTATCCTTGGGGAAAGATTCTCTACCCTTTGTTTGTTTATCTAGCCTAGGGTTTGCTTCGAGAGAGATTCTCTGTCAAGGTTAAGGTGCTCAGAGGGTGGCTTCGGCCTATGGTTGGGTGACAATAGTGATATTGTCAATGGTAAAATGAGCACATCCATTATATTCTAACAGGTTATGGGCCCACACCTTCTTCATTCAGTCTAACCGCTGGAAGGAAGCATAGCCATAAGGATATTGAGCTCATTGAAGAACTGTCACCAGGGTTTCTAGTAGGAGCAGTCACCGAAGCACTACAGCTAGGGTTAGCAGGTGAAGTTGCATAAACCCTAATTCTCTTGTTGAGGCACCTTAAGTGAATGGATTGACCTAATCTCCATTTAGATCAGTGCACCCTAGCCTAGTGCATCTCCTGATAATCTCAGCAAGCTAAGACGTGAAGTTTGAGTTTTTGGTCAAATCTAGGGTTGACCAAGTCAAAGCAGCCATGACTTACTCCATGAAGTTAGAAAACAAGTTAGATGGAGCTTCTAACTTCAGAGCGTGGAAGACAAGGATTGACCTCATCCTTGCTAAGAATAAAGTGTTGGATATCGTGAAAGGAAGGATCGTGAAGCCAGAGTTTGAAGGAGGAAAAGAGAAGGAACCGCGGAACGTTGCAGCTATGGAGAAGTTCAAAGATGGTGACATCAATGCCATGAGTATCATAGTGGATTCCATAAAATACCACTTGATACCCTACATCTCCCACCTTGACTCATCGAAGAATATGTACGATGCCCTAACAAACCTCTTCTCAGTCAGAAACATTGGACAAGTAATGAGTCTAAAGAATGAGCTCCGTGACATGAAGATGAATGATGATGATAGCATAACATCATACTTTGTGAGCATCTCATAGTTAAGAGATCAACTACAAGCTATTGAAGAGATCATTTCATAGAAGGAATTGGTAAACATAGTACTCAATGATCTTCCCAAGATGCAGGATGCATTTGCCGCAAGCATGAACACAAGGAAGGAGTATTCTACATTTGAAGAACTTTGGACTTGTTATGCTCAAGAAGAATCAAGGATTAGTGCAAAAGAGAAACCCCAAAAGAGGTACGATGATCAAGCCTTCACAACAATATTCAAGAATTTCAGGAACAAAAGGAAGTTCGGTTCAAGGAGGAAGCCAAATCAAGAGAAAGATATTTCAAAAGTACAATTCTTCAACTGTCGAAAGTATGGTCACTACAAGAATCGTTGTCCCGAGCTAAAGAAAAGTAAGGGGACACACGAAGCACCAGTTGCCGAAGAAAAGGAACCTACAAAGAAGACCAAGCAGGATGAAATATATTTCTTCTTCTGAAGGTAACAATACTCTTCTTAGTTCTTGTACATATCTTGTTTGTATAATCTCTATACATATCTTGTATATCTATCTCTTAGAAGATAATATGTTCCAAGAAGAAATACACCTATGGAAGAAAAACAAGATAAGGATTTCTATCATTGTACAAGTCAAACAATACACATGAAAGGATGAAATACATCATGTGGAATATATTACAAGAGACTTAGAAGAAGAAAGACATAAAGAAGTCAACAACCAAGAGGAAATTGAAGAAAGACCTATAACAATGTGTAGAAGAGAATAAGGATGCTGATGGAAGCGTGGACTCTCCTAGATGGAGGGAGTCGATTATATATCACCAAAAAGAAGAGCATGCATTCATACATGAAACAAGGATTAGGAGGGAGATAATCCTATGATCCATTGAAGATGATGAAGTATATATCCATGGAAACAAACATGAAAAACAATACATGTTCAGTTCAACCTTAGAACAAGACCTCTTCAAAGAGAAGCTTTAAAGTATCCCTGGTTGTCCATCCACATCCATGATCCTATGATGAAATAAAGAAATGGAATCTTTAGGGCATGGAATCTACTCCATGGACCCAAGAGCTAAAGAAAAACACGAGGAAGAAACATGAATATTCCAAGAAAGAGAATCCAGAACAACCAGTCATATTATTGAGAATCACAAGACTACCAACCTGATATGAACTCACTAAAAGAAATAAAGCAGAGGAACTGAAAATCATGATGAAGAACAGTGTATGGAAGACTTATGAAAGCACTGCAAGATCTAGAACTAGAGGTTCTCCCAGATGGAGGGAGAAGACTATGATGATTACTTGCTCCAGTAAACTAGACATATCTCTACATGAGTCATTATATCATCTGCAAACATCCATGAGTTGGAGTTCTACATTAGATAAATGCAAAGATTAATTGAGAAAAAAACATATGAAGAGCAACCTCAAGACTTTGAGGCATACCAAAAAGAGACCCTTGTATACAGATGGAAAAAGATAAATTCGGTGGAGAACCTCCAGTGCACAGTAGAAGCATGGTGAATATTTCCTATAAAAAATATATTGTATCAAGATGATTACTCAGTAGATCAGATCTCATGATGACAGAAGAAGTGCCACATGGATATGTTCTAGTTTTCCAACAATGATATACTCCATTGATCAGAGCTACATGAAGCCTTCAGAGAAAACCAGTGTTCCAGACCGAAGTACATTTGAAGTCAAGCATTACATTATCCGTGATAAAGTTCAGAAAGGAGAAAGTGGTTCTCCAATACATATCTTCACAGATGAGCAGATAAGCAAACATTTTGGTAAAGCTTCTATCCAAGATGAAAGAGTCTGCATACTCAAGCTGGAGCTCGTGGATATGACTTTCTTATTGAAAAAGGAAGAGATGACTCCCAGGTTGGGAGGGAGCATTAATATGTATTGATTCATGGACAGTCATTTTTCAGTTCGAAAAATGGTCCAGGATGAGCAGTTTCCTTTCCAGTTCGAAAAGTGGATTGAGATCTCTGACGGACAACGATTTCCCATTGTGGTTAAAATGGGAAATGGTCCAGATTGTTGATGTATCATTGACAATGACTTCCCATTGTGGTTAACATGGGGAGTGGTCTAGGGCAGTCTCTCTTCTTGAGGGTTACTCAAGAAGACTAGCCCGCCTCGCCGAACAACGATTTTTCATTGTGGTTAACATGAGGAATGGTCCATTTTGGAGGTTGATACAGGACAATCTTTTCCTCTTATGGTTAACAGAGGAAATGGTCTGGATAGTCATTCCTTAGGGTGTATTCATTCTCTCCAGGTTGCACTTTGTTTAGTGCCAGAGGAATGGCCCAGGGTGGGGAATGGTCCAGGCTCAACAATCAGGGACAAGCATTCCTTAGGGAAGATTCATTCTCTCCAGGTTACACTTTGTTTAGTGTCGGAGGAATGGACCAAGGTGAGGAATGGTCCAGGCTCAGAAATCATAAACAAACATTCTTCCTTGTTTGAGAAGAGTAAGGCAGATAGCCCATCGTTGATGCTCTACTATGAGGGCATATATTCTTTCAGATCTCACATATGTGAGTGAAAGATTGTCCCAAATGATTCAGTTTATATCATAACATTGTTTTTGTGTAGGTTGATATTAGATGATTGTTATGAAGACCATATGACAGTAGATATATACTATTGTGGTGGATGTGTTCCATTGTTCGTGACTATACGTTACTAATCAAGTAATTGTTTGCTACTTGGTGTGGTAGTGTACCATTGGATTGTAGTTATGTACTACTGAAGATAGACACAGTTGTGTTCTATTTTTGTTTTGATTGCCTTGAATACTATCTGCAGTTTGGTAAATGATTATCAGCCAAATGGATGATTAAAGTACAAAGATTTCCTAGACGAAAAATGGTTCAGAACATCTACTCTTCTAGGACGTATGTTCATATTGGAATAATGGCTCTTGTATCACTCTGTGGTGTGAGTGACTTATCCAACATCATGTCTGATTACTTAGATGAAGTATGGTTTCGAGAGATGATGCAGCTAATGACACAGATGGTGATGATAATGCTCATGATCTAGACATGAGATAATCTAGACGACTATATTGATGCTACCGGGTGAATGGTATGTTTTTGTGCTCAAGACCATTACCTATAATACCTCCCTAGCTAGGAGAGACTGTTAACCCATTGTTCCAAATAAACTACAATTCAACCATGTGAAGATGGAAATAAACATATTTAATAGCAATCTAACCCATTGTTCCAAATAAACTACAATTCAGCCATGCGAAGATGGAAATAAACATATTTAATAGCAACAAAAATTTGCAATTCATAAAAAAACCGAATGCTAGTTGTGGAACTGCCCTAGTTCTTCCTGTTGGTTCGCCAGTTGAACTTCTGGGTTCTCCTATGCAAATTGCCAATCTTGATTCTCCTCTTCCCAAATGCGATCTATGAATCTTGGAACTATAGGAACATGCTGGTCATTACTGGCAGTAGAATGAAAAGTCGAGGGTAGCCTGGATTCATCGGTGCCAACAAAATGTGCTGGTTGTTGGGGATTCCCCAAACATTGAGTAACAACTCCAATATTCCTTGTGTTCCGATTGACCCCTCTTAGAATGATCGCCAAATTTCTTGTTGTTGCAGTTGGGACTGGATCTTTGCTATGCTTTCGTGCATCCCTTGATTTTCTTGTTGAAGCTCATGGTGTCATGCGTCTGAGCACTCTTCAATTCTACCATAGTCTGTTCGCAAAGCTTGGAACTGCTCTCAGAGTTCTTCGACAGTGAAAAATGGGTAGGAGAAGGGAGATCTGGACCTCCTCGGCATGGTGAAAAGGAGGTTTTATAGGTTGATATTCAAGCGGGAACTGTGCAGGAAGGAGCAGGGGCTGACTGAGAGAAAGACTCGGGTGGAGGGGGGCAAGGAGACCCAGCTGGAATTGAGGGAATTGGAGAGCCAGATGAGAAAGCTGTGACGGTTAAGCTGTATCCACAGGAGAAGGATCAACAAATCATTAAGCGAGAGGGGATCCATTGGAACCCATGAGCAGAGGTGATTTCACTCAAGGTGAGAGGACATAGATGATG
>JZKD02S1678029.1:152266-164355 GCA_000966675.3 Picea glauca | reverse complement strand
TATATTTGTATTATTCATTTAGGATATTAGTAATATATCCTCAAGTGATGACTAATGATTTAGTTAAGATTGCCTAGCCTAGTCATCATGCATGATTTTAGGATGTAGAGAAAATTTCTCTATGAGGTGGCATCACCCATTGTACTATAAATATGTACCATTGGTTTGAATACAAGAGTGTTGGATAGTATGCCTTTTCCGTCATCTTGTTGTTATTATGTATATTTTATCAATTGGTATGAGAGCCATGGTGAAAAGAGGATGAAAATATCATAGCTCTTATGGTCTTAAGGGCCTAATAGCCTCTCCATGGTGAAGAAATGGTGAAAATATTAGAGCCATGGTGAAAATTGTGAAGGAAGAGAAACAATACTAAGTGAAGTTTCGTTTTGAGGACCGTATCAAGGTCCATATCAAGGACCGTATTGAGGACCATATCAAGGATTGTATTGAGGACTGTAACACAAACCATATCTATTTTTAGTCTGGATTTATTTTTCAAGGAATGTCTTTAAAGATGAGAATAGACCCTTGATCTGACAATCGATCTAGTGGACAGAGAATAAAGAAAAGATGCAGCATTGGAATTACACGCAATCCAAGGAGAAGACATTACTAAAGGGGAAATTCATTGATTTTGGACTCCCTGTTGGTAAAAAATAGATTTCTCTTTCAATATTTATCCCTTTTTCACGATTTCAGTTGCGTTGGAAACTAGAATCCAAGGCGCACCAAAGGGTATTTTTTTTTTCTCAAGATTCACCTCTTTTTTAAAGATGTTCATCCCATAAGAAACGGATTTTATCCAATTGTGGAATATGTAGCCATGAAAATGCATATTTCAGCCTCCATACAAAGCCAAATTAAGCATATAGCATAGCGTTGGAAAGGTATTTTATAAATCTATCAAATACCTCCAAGTATTGATTAAAAAAATCAATGTTTAAAGATAAAAACTTGTTGATAAAATTCACCTCAAAATGGAAAACGAACGCTGCAAATGAAAATCAATTTTTTCTCTGAACAAAAGTTTTTGTTTTCTGTGTTAGATATTGCAAATGGAACACCTAGGATATTACCCAAATGGGTATCTTGAGTTTTTTCGATTGATTTTTTGTTGATGAGATTTTATCCACAAAATTGCTTATGGTTTTCCCAAGTTATAACATCCAAAGATCTGATCTTATATTCGAAGTTCTTATTTGCTGGGATATGAGTCCAAGTCTCTATGTTTATTTGATGCCCCTTCAACCCTACATTTGTTTATGTGCGTAATTGTTGACCGTCGACAAATAAAGATATGGGAGAGTTGGGCCAAATTATGACAGACTTTATCAGAGCAATGCCACTGTGGTACTCAATTGTCTCTTGAACCTATGAAAAATGCCACTGTCCCCACATATGCATATTCCATGAACATATTCTTCATGACCTAGGAGCTCGCATCATTGATGATATGGACCAGAATCTGTCCCCATTGCTCTGATTCGCTTTGCATAATGTTGAGCCAAGAAAGTGGTTAAACGTGTAGAGAAAATCAAGTGATTAAAGGGAAAAGAATGGAAGAATGTTTGACACTTAACAATCTAGACGTCACATCTTCCACTAGGAGAGAAACATATCTACTCAAGAAATTTTTATAAATTCACTCAACAATTCACTCAACAATTTGTTCAAACAAAATTTCTCTTCAAATCTCCTCCACGATTTTCTCAACTAAGACCACGATTTTCTCATCAAATCTCATGCACAATTTTCTCTCGTGCTCTCTATATATGTGCTCATGCATGATATTCACATCTCAACAATTTCCTCGTTTTTGAACCCCCTTCTGCGTGATTTTGGTGGACATTTTTTCATTTGATATTAAATTATCAAAATCGTTGCAATTTTTTTTGTTCATATTGAGGTCTCGATGAAGGACCAGATGGAGGACCAGATGAAGGACCGGATGAAGGACCGGAAATTGTTTTAACATAAAGATATGGAGGTGAGTAAATGTAATATTGTTTTCTCATTAGTAAATGTATGAGTGAGAGATGTTCGTTATTTCTTTATGACTTAGGAAAATTTGTAAGTGAGTGACGAACTGAGGTTGTAAGAAACTCATTTTTTAAGAAGACATTTACTGTTTTATTAAGTCTTTTAGAGTAAAAGAGAAATTTTATGAATTGAAATCCTTGTTAAAGCATGGTGATGGAGAAAGTACATTGTATCCTTCCCATTGCATGTGGTCTCGTAAGAGATATATTTATAATAAAATTGAAGTCTTTTGCTCAATATCCTAGATCTTCCTGAAATTGAATAAGGGGATCTTAGGTACACCTTGTGTAGTGTGAATTGATGATCTTTTCATGAAGGCTTATATTTTTTACTATCTAGTTTTGACATAAACAAACTTACAATTTTCGTATTTAACTCAACACACACAAGCTCAAGCACATTGTTACTCATGCACATGCATTGAAGCAAAAGTAATGAAAATCAAGCATCTACAAAGAATACTAAAGCAATGAACAAGTCAATCTCATAATCAAAGGAGAACTAGACTCAAAAGCATTCAAGTCGTCAACCACGTAAGTAATGGACAAATCAAGGATTTCAATCTCAACACATCATGGAGCATTTGAAGTTAAATTGTAACTTGCAAACAATGTTTGTTGTAAGATTACTTGATCAAGTTGGTTTGTACTTGCAATAACGTATTTGTAAGTTTACTTGTCTTTTTTAAATCAAGTTGAGTTGAATTGTAATTTACAGGTGCATTCTCGACTGAGTCCGACACCCAAGAGCCATTGTAATTTTGAGTAGAAATTTGATAAGGTTGAGTGTTGAAACTCAAATCATTGTAAACATCAAGTTTTCAGGTGCATTTTCAGTAGTAACCAACACCCTCAACTTCTTGAAAGAAAACAAGTGAAGTTCAAGTGAGCGATTCAAATGGGATATTCAAGTGAGCGAGTTTCAAGTAATACTTCTTTTGTTGAGTCAAATTGTAATCAAGATCTACCTGCACAAGGAGACCTCATTTAATGTTTTGAAATGGCTATAAATCTAGAATTATTAGAGTTATTGAACACTCTAATAAACACCATTGAAGACAACATAATGATATTGAAAAAATCAACTCTTCAATCAGTGCTAACTTGTTTGCAAGTGATGCAAGCTAAATTTAGATGTCTTCAATCTATATCCCAGCTATTGAATGATGAGTTGATAGATCTCAAAAATCAACAGCTAGTGAATTATTCCGAACTAGTTTTTGTTCAAAAAAATCCTCTCTATGATGATGAACATGATGATGATGAAGATGATTTTGATCAAAAATCAGTGAAGGAGAAACTGAGTAAGTCAAATCCATATGCAGACAAAGATGAATCTATTCATGAACCTACATTTCAAGAGTTTTCTTTTAAGTTTAGTGAAGAAAACCTTTCAATGCTGCAACAACATGCAGTAAATCCACTTCCAAAGATTTCAAAACAACAGGTTCAAAATACTCTTTCCAATCCCATCATCAGATCTTGGGAAGAAATCATCTACAACAAGAATAGAAGAAAAATTGGATATGACAAGGAAGTTAACTTTCATATTCCCAATTATTCGAGACCAATCAAGTTCCATAGTGTTGGATTCCTTCAAGAATCTTCAACTTCACCTATTCAAGTTCAACATCATAATGCAAAATATCAACATTGCAGTCGAGTTGGACATGTGGAGAATCAATGTTTTAATCTCCATCCTTTCCAGCATTGTGGCAAGCATAATCATTCTTCAGACAAATGTTCAACACTGAAGAAACCTGCAAGATTGAAGATTCACTATGAGTGGATTGATCCATGGTAGTGTTCATCAAAAACCAAGCGATTATATAAGTCTTACCAAAGAATTCAATCTCGATTAAAGACCAATCTTGTAGCACATAACATTTTTGTATCTCACATAAGTGGTCCCCTTATGCCATAGATTTCAAGCATGGCCCTCATGGGATGAGATAACATGTGGTTGTTTCCACATGCCCACTTTGTGTTGTACTCAAATGGAACAAGTATGCTACTCTCTTGAGCATAGAAGGAGGGAGTACAATGATGTAACTCTTCTTTACCTTAAGGGGGGGAGTTCAAAATTCTAGTGAAGATGGTTCACGAAACCACTTGAAGTCTCTCCTTTCAATTGACAAAGGGGAGAATTGATGATGGAATTGAGGATGGTTGTCGGACAAAAAGTTTCGAAAAAAACCAACAAGTATGCTAGGTGGGAATGAAATTTGCAAAATGGGCAGTTGCGGTCTGTAGATGATATACTTTAGCAGAATTATGGTTCAATAAGTTGCATTTGAATCATACATGATTGGGATTTTGATTTTTAGAGCAATGATGTGGACGTTTGGTTCACATAGATGGTCATTCAATCTAGAAGAGGACAAGAGGTTCCTTCTGCATTACAACTTGGCATTTGATTGAGTTGTCAGGAATTTTTTAGGGATGTGTCATACTAGAAGTTGATTCACTTCTCTTGGTTCACTCTCATCATATTGGAGTTTACATTAAGTGAACAGATTGCAGGCATCCTAACTCACATGATTACATAATGAGATTTTCTAGATATGGAAGACTTTGGAAGAATTATGGTTCAATAACTTTCAATTGAATCATACACAGTATACATTGGGATGTTGTTGGATACCTAAAAGTGTCAAAATTGGTTAGTGTTCATCCAAAAAAAAAATCATTAGATACATGGTATCAATTGATCAGTGGTTATCCAAAACCACAAATTTAGAGAGCACTTCAGTGATACACTAATAGTAGAGAGGTGATACTACATGTTCACCAATTAGTTTAGAAATTGATGGAACCGAGCGCTTTAACTGAAAGGAGATATTAGGATCTCCAGGACTCCGACGCTTTGGAGGATTCACCAAAAAAAACACTCCAATATCCTAGAGTGGTTATCGACCAAACTCGGTCATAAAGTGACATTGACCGACAGGTGTAGGTCCTCTCCCTATCCTTCCACTTCTCTTCCTTTCAAATGGTCAAATCTGACGATTGGTGGGGATTCTCCTCCCTCCATGATCTACGATGGATATTCTTTTTGGGTCTCTGGTTTTCGAAGGTTTTCGCTCTCCAATAAAAAAAACCAAAATCTCCTGTACAATCGAACATCGAACCGTGATCTATGGCTCACACTCCTCCTGCAGTTAACGACTGTGATTAACTTCATAACTTAGACACTTCGGTGTTCCTTGCTCCAAGTGACCACCACTAAACTCCCGAAAAACCGAACACCGAATCAGAAAAGCGAGGAGATATACGATTAAGATTCCCCTATTTGATCGACGATAAAGATTAAATCCGGTGCTTCGGAGCTTCGACACTTCAACCACTCTACAACGACTACCTCCAAAATATCCCCGATAGATGAAGTGTCGAAGGGCTTAACAATCAACGGTCCCTGCTTCACTACTAATATATGACTGGGATTTATTTGAGACTTCGGGCTTTGAAGGTTTCCTTCTCCTGGAAACACAAGGACCAATATTTCCCGAAGTGTCGAATCGTTGAATCATGATATCTATGGCTCACGCTGCACGATGTGATCTATGGATAAGATTCACTCTGCTTTGATCTCTCCTCTACAGGTTCAAATCCTTGGCCTTTACTTGCGTTCTATGGAATTCTATCCCTCCCGAGCTTGGAAATTACGATAATTTCTCTAGCGCACTCCTTACACTTCTCCTACAATTTGGAACTTGGAAAGTTATTTCCCTCTGCACTCCTTGCATAGGCTTTGCACACACTAGCGCTATCTCTACTGAGCTTGCAACTCTTCGAACTTTAAAGGGGGGTGACCATTTTTTATTCCAAATGACTTTGTGTGCCCTCCTAACACTCCCCCTCTTCCTCATGAGCTTATGAACAGACTCAAAGTGTTCTTTTAGCACCTGCCTGGCACTCTATGCTCTACCTTCTGAGATTTACCAACACTTTGACAAAGTTTTGGCTTTTCACACTCCTTGCACTCACCTTCCCTTGAGCCTTTACACTACTATGAGTGTAGGCACACTCCTTGCGCTCGCTCTGTGCACTCCTTGCAATATCCCTTCTGAGATTAATTGATTCTGGTGTGCCCACCTGACACGCTCCTCATAGAACTCCTGAATGAGTTCTAGTGCACTCCTTGCATTGACTTTTCAGATTTTTCCAACAAATCTAGTGTGGACTCCTTTCACATCCTTGAGAGCTTAGAACACTCAGAAATTCACACAGACAGGGAATTCTATCTATTCTTGCAGAGGGAACATTTATATACTCGTGGCATTCACACATGCACAATAAAAATTCATCAAACACATACTCATTCACATAGAACACACACACAAAGATTCATATGCAGATAAATGTGTTTTTCTATTAAATATGAATGCTTTTTAGAAGAGTTTACAATGTTTACAGGACTGGATTGCAACAGGTATATTCTCCTTACACTCTCCTAATACAATTGATCTTGTTTTTTTACTAAAGAGAGGCTTCTCGAGCCTTCCTCCACCTACTTACATTCAATTACATTTAATTTTCAACTCATTTAGAATAGATCTAAATTCATTTACCTGTCAGCCATTAAAGGTGACTTACATGTAGCCTGTACAAATACAATGGCTCTTCCTTCCTCAAGCATTTACAATATTAATTACATTAAATTTAATATTTAAACCCAAAATGAGAAGGTTGGATCTTCTCTCTCCTCGTGATCTTCTCCATCCATGTGTGTTGTTGCGTTGGCTGCTTACATGATGCTGAGTAGGAGTGATGGTCCTACATCATAATCCTTTGATGAAAAAATCATGAGCTCCTTCTCATGTCTCCTCTGTTGCTATTGTTGAGATCCTCTAGGGCCCCAAAATTCACTCTAGAGTTGTCCACTTACCTCAACCACCTCCTCAGTATCTAATTTTGCCTCCTGGCAATCAATTGTTCGATATGCCACTTCACCTTCTTCTTCATAGGCCACTCATACCTCCAACTCTCTTTCTCTTCTTGCTGCATTTTTTTCCATTGCAACATCAATATGTTGAGCTCCTCTCTGGTCTCCTTGAGCTCTTTATCCATCTCATCTCTTCTCATCTTCTTGTGGTCTTTTCTTGGAACTTATGTATGGCCTTCAGTTTCGTTCTATGAAGCCTCTCCTTTCTTAGCCTTTGGGTTCTCCTACTAGAACCTTCTCTGAGATTTTACACTCCTACTGAGTGTAGGTGCACACCTTGCGCTCTCTCCTTCTCCTCTGCACTTCTTGCTCTCTTGATGATTTACTCTAGCTTCTCACCTTAATAGATCCACATGCTCTCCTCTACTCCAAGAACGCAATTAGTCCATTCCTTTCAGCTGACCTATTTGTCTTCTTACTCGTTGGACACTTGCAAACAATATTCACATAGAGCATTCGTATTCTACCTCTCCTCCTTTTCCTGTTTCCTACAGACAAAAATCAGCTCTGATACCACTTGGTATTAGAAAAAAATTCCATTCAAGATTTGATATTCTCCTTCTCTACAAACTGCCTATAAATAGAGGTTCTTCTCTGATACCACTTTATGAAAACACCCCTAGCCCCCCCGGCTGGCGGTATGACTTCCCAGTCTTTGGATCTCTCACGAGAGATGAATTATCTCTGGGATCCCTATTGGGTCCCTCCTCAAACGCACACATTCCCTCTATTTTACTTGCGTAGGTCCACACATAACACGTTGGGTGCTTATTCTAAGCCCCTTTTAATCCTAGGAATCATGCCACAGGTGCTAGCCCCTTTTCCCTCAGCAAAATCTCAGATAACCTTGGTCTAGAACCAAGTGCTTTAACTGAAAGGTGTTATTCGGAGCTCCAGGACTTCAACGCTCCAGAGGATTCACCAAACACAACACTCCAATATCCCAGAGTGGTTACCGGTCCAACTCGGTCATAAAGTGACATTGATCGGTGGGTGTAGGTCCTCTCCCTATCCTTCCACTTCTCGTCCTTTCAAACAGTCAAATATGACAATTGGTGGGGATTCTCCTCCTTCCACGATCTACGGTGGATATTCTCTTTGGGTCTCCGGGTTTCAAAGTTTTTCATGCTCCAACAACAACAACCAAAATTTCTCGAACAACCAAACGTCGAACTGTGATCTAATACTCACACTCCTCCTGTAGTTAACGACTTTGATTAACTTCAAAAATTTGACACCCTGGGGTTCCTTGCTCCAAACGACCACAACTAAACTCTCGAACAGACGGATGTCGAATTGGTGAAGGGAAGAGATCTATGATTGATATTACCCTATTTGATCGATGATAGAGATTAACTCCGATTCTTCAGAGCTTTGGGGTTTCGACCACTCTGCAACGACTACCCCCAAAATCTCTTGGGTAGCCAAAGTGCTGAAGGGATTAACAATCAACGACCCCTTCACTACCAATCTACAACTGGAATTTATTCGAGACTCCGAGCTTCATAGGTTTCCTCCTCCTAGCAACACAAGGACCAATCTTTCCTGAAGTGCCGAATCATCGAATCATGAGATCTATAGCTCACATTGCACGATTTGATCTATGGTTAAGATTCACTCCACTTTGGCCAAGACTTATGTCCTGAGAACCCTCATCGATGACTCTCATTATCTTGTGCTCAAATACAATGGTCGAGATCTGATCTCCTTTATTGTGCTTCTCCTCTTCTCTCTACGCTTCCTCATTGAAATATCTTTCGGTCTAGATCTATTTCCACAACCAATCAAATGGCTATTGTGGCTTCTTCTCCTTCTTGGCTCCACCTTCCCTACAACGAAGGATTTCTCAAGGTTTTCAAAGCCTTGGCCTTTGATCTCTCCTCTGAAGGGTCAATTCCTTGGTCTCTTCCTGCGTTCTACGAAACGGTATCCCTCCTGAGCTTGGAACTTACAATAAGTTCTTTGGCGCACTCCTTGTGCTTCTCTTGCAATCTAGAACTTAGAAATTTATTTCCCTCTGCACTCCTTGCATAGGATCTGCACACACTAGTTCTATCTCTCCTAATATTGCAACTCTTCGAACTTCAAAGGGGCTCGAAACTTTGTTCTTTCAAATGAATTCTTGTGCCCTCTTGGCACCCTCGCTCCTCCTCCTAAGCTTATGAACATAGTCAAAGTGTTCTTTCAGTGCCCTCCTAGCACTTTGTGATCTTCCTCCTGAGCTTTAATAGCACTTTGGAAAAGTGTTGGCTTCGCTCACTCCTTGCACTTGCCTCCCTTGAGCCTTTACACTACTATGAGTGTAGGCGCACTCCTTGTGCTCAGTCTGTGCACTCCTTGCACTATCCCTTCTGAGCTTAATTGATTCTGGTGTGCCCACCTGACATGCTCCTCATAGAACTCATGAATGAGTTCTAGTGCACTCCTTGCACTAGATTTTTATATTTTTCCAAAAAATCTAATGTGCACTCCTTGCACATCCTTGAGAGCCCATAACACTAAGAAATTCACAGAGACAAGGAATTATATCTATTCCTACAAAGGAAACGTTTATATACTCATGACATTCACACATGCACAGTAAACATTCAGAAAACACATACTCATTTACATAGAACACACACACATATATTCATATGCAGGGAAATATGTTTTTCTATTAAATCTGAATGCTTTTTACAAGATTTTACAATGTTTACAAGACTGGATTGCAACAAAGTCTCAATTCTTCTCTCCTCTCCAGAACTATCCTCTCTTGAGAGTTATTTTCCTTACACTCTCCTAATACAATTGATATTTTTTTTTACTAAAGAGGGGCTTCTCGAACCTTCCTCCACCTACTTACATTCAATTACATTTAATTTTCAACTCATCCAGATCAAATCTAAATTCATCTACCTATCATCCATTAAAGGCGACTTACATGCATCCTATACAAATACAATGACTCTGCCTTCCTCGAGAATTTACAATATTAATTACATTAAATTTTATATTTAAACCCAAAATGAGAATGTTGGTGCTTATCTCTCCTCGGTATCTGCTCCATCCATGTGCACTATTGCGTTGGCTGCTGATGTGATACTAAGTAGGAGTGATGCTCCTACATCAATATATGTACCTATGCTTAGGAAAGTTTTTGGGCACAAAGATGTATAGTTTGAGGAGGATCGATCCTTGAGGAGATCGAGATATGAGCCAAAACATATAGGGGATCAACTAAGTCACGAATAGGTGCAAAACATTGGAGAGAAACAAAGTATGGATTCACAAGATACAAGTTCTGGAACAGGTACATGCATTGGTAGCAAGTTGAAATAGGAGGATGATGGAGAGAAGATTAATTCTATTTCATAGGATGAGGTCAACACATCTAAAAAAGGAAAAAGTAAGAGTGTTGTGAAGACTATTAGGAATGCCAAGGATATAGAGCCTCCTAAGAGACCTATCAAGGAGACCATACCACTAACATAATTCAAATATTATATGACATTAATGAAAGAGCTCATGTTGAGCCTTCCATATTTGAGCAAGCTACACAACAACAAGTGTGGAAGGATGCCATGGTGGAGGAGTACAACTCCATCATGAACAGTGATGTCTGGGAGGTGGTGTCAAGTCTTGAAGGAAAGAAGGTGGTAGGTTCTGGGTGGATCTACAAAGTAAATCATGCAACATACATGAGCGTGGAGAAGTACAAGGCACACTTTGTGGCCAAGGGGTTTTCATAAAAAGAGGGAGAAGACTATGATGAAACCTTCACCCTGCTAGCTAGATATACCTCTATTCGGGTTGTGATCTCTATAGCAGCAGACATGGGATGGTGTGTACATTAGACGGATGTTAATTTTGATTTCCTCAACAACATCATTTAGGAAGAGGTCTACATAGAGTAGCCAAAGGGTTTTTAGGTTTACAAAAGAGAGTCCCATATGTGTCGACTGAAAAAGGCACTATAAAATCTCAAATACACACCTCAAGCATGGTATTCAAGGATTGATAGGTGATTGCAGTATATGGAGTTTCATAGAAATGAGGTAGACCCTAACCTATATTTCTTGGTAGGGGAGAGGCCATTGATACTTTTTATGTACGTTGATGATCTTTTCATGAAAGGGGACGAGGGTCTGATTGTTGATTGTAAGAGAAATCTTTCCTTGGAGTTTGAGATGAAGGATTTGGGTTTGATTCATTACTTCATAGGTTTGGAGGTGTGGCAGAGAGAGGAGCACTTATTCGTTGGATAGGGGAAGTACACATTGGAGATCCTGAAGATATTTTGGATGCTTGAGTGCAGGCCTATGTCGACACCTCTAGTGACAAATTGGAGGAAGGTTGATGTGTCAGAATTAGGGGAAGTGGATACTACATTCTATCATGAGTTGATTGGTTCACTCATGTATTTGGTCAAGACTAAGCCAAATATCAATTTTTTATTCAATTCCCTCATTCGGTTCATGGTGGATTCGAGGAGAGTGCATTGGGTTGCTGCAAAACATGTACTTCGATATTTGAGGGGCACAATGGAGTATGGACTTCAATATGAGAGAGTAGGTGGAGTGCGATTGACAATCTTTACAGATGCTGATTGGGAAGGATGCTTAGTTGACAGGAAGAGTTCTTTAGCTTGTTGCTTTAGATTGGGCTGAGGTATTTTTTCCTGGTTCAGTTCGGAGTAGAAGTCAATGGTATTGAGCTCTGCGGAGGTGGAGTACATGGCAGAAAGTACAACTGCATGTGAGTCTATTTTGATGTGAAAGATTCTCATGGCACTATTTGGTTTGGAGATGGATGCGACTATCATTTGTTGTGATAACCAATGTTGTATAAAACTCTCCGAGAAACCATTATTCCATTACAAGAGAAAGCACAATGATATTCAATATCACTTCATTCACGACTATGTGCAGAAAGGGGCCATGAGACTGGAGTATGTACTGACTGATGAACAAGTGGAAGATATCTTCACAAAGGCTTTAATCAAAGGGAAGTTTGTGAAGTTCCGAGAGAAGATTGGGTTAGTTCATAATCCCTTCCTCGCTAAGATGGAGTGTTGAGCTATGGTTTAGCTCAGGAGGAATTCTTCTTTAGTTTTGTGTCTT
>JZKD02S1678029.1:85174-97527 GCA_000966675.3 Picea glauca | reverse complement strand
AAACGGCCACCTAGGGCACGTCCACTATCACCAGGAACTTCTCTTTCCTCAGCCTGAAGAGCTGAAATACTTCTCCAATCCCTATTCGGGACCATTCTACACCCACAGGATGCTTCTCCGACGATCTCCCTTTGCCTTATCAGGAAATCAGAACTCACGCAGTTGCGAGTCCTGCACTCGGGTCTCACAATCTCCGAAACCCGATGAAATTTCCACTTACACCTTCCTTGCTTCTGTCGAGAATTATCTCGTTAGGAAATCGACCTTTGCGATGTAGTGAATTACTCACCTCAAGGATTCCCGATTTCTGATCCGCGATGGCACTTCGCTTCACTCCTCAGCCCCCTCTGGCTAGCTCCTTTCGCAGGTGACCTATGACCCACGAGACCACGGCCCTTCTCCCCTATTGGAAATTTGGACTTCGCGGAATTGAACCACGTGGAACCTACGCTCGCGGGATCTCCGATTCTCTGATCCCCGATGCCACCTTTCCTCCTTTACTGTGTTCTACGGTCCCACACACTAACCGATGGTTGTCGAGGTATCGCCTCTCGTGACCTCGCAGACTTTGACGCAAATCTTTGCAGCTCCCACTCGCGAACCTCTGAGCTCACGAGACGTCGATGCCACCTGTCGTCGTCTCCCTACAAGGACTGAACTCCCAACACCTGTCCTCCACAGAAATGGTGTGACTGTGGGACCCGTCGCGTTTCTCCTGCTGCGATTCCATTGTATGTGAGAACTCCAAAACGTCGAACCCTGACTCCCCGGGATCTCATGCCACGTATCCCTACTGTGATCAATGATCATGATCTCCTGCTCCTTGACGCGTGTCTCACCGATCAACGGCTAAGATCCTTTCGGGAAATCCCGGATCGCGATTCCTTTCTACAAGAGCTTCGCGACCACAGAAACCCCGATTTCTCGATGAGTCAAGTCCCGATGACTCACTGACTCCCTTTCTGCTCATTCAGGCTTAAACCCAGCGCAACTCTCCTGAGGTCTAACGACTGACGGGACTTCGCTAGTTTCTTCTGCGAATCCTTACCGTCGATTCTCCTTCTTGCGATTTCTTGGAAATGACTAAGTGTCTCTTCTCAAGACTTGCTTTCTAAGCCTGCACCTACAACCTCTGCTTGACCCTTCCTCGATCAAACCTTTTGTGTTCTCTCTCAAAAATATTATGAAGGTGCTAACCCTCCTGAGCTTTTCCACTCTGATTATTTCAGATGGATTCGTGCACACTCCTCACGCTCGACGTTCAACGACTTCTCAAATGTTGAATCCTTCCGACTCTGCGCACTTTCTGCTGCAGCAGTCTTAGAACTCCTTCTCTCAGATTCACAACTGAGACTCCTTCCCCAGCCTACACACTCCTTGCACGGCTTTGACAACCCAAATGCGCTTCTGGTTGATTGAGAGAGAAAAGTTAAACCACTGAGCCTTCATCAACGCACTCCATGCGGATGAATTCAACTGCACACCTTGCAGGAATCTCCTAGCTCGGATAGAGAAACAATTGAAACTCATTCTATTTCTCTCTCAGACTTCAGTTTGAAACATGAAATCACATACACAACATAGATAAAGCAAATGCATGCAAGAAACAAACATTCCTGAACATGACATCAATACACAGAGAAACAACACAACCATGTGCTTGAATCAAATCTTCTTTCTATTAATTCAACTGTCTGTACATGGGTGTTCTATACATCTCTCTTCTTGCGCTCTCTTCTGAGTGCTTCCAATATGTTACAATGATACAATGAGGGTGTCTATATCCATTTTCCCTCCTTCCATATAAATTGTCTAATCTAGAAATGAATCCTACTTACCTGCATTAACTAGATTAAATGCCTCCTTATCTACTTCAGACAAGAGCGTATGGCTCAAGGTCTGATACAATATACAAAAGGCGCTCTTTCATAAATGCATCATTTATACATTGGCTCATTCTCTTGAATGGAAATTCAAAAAGCTTTGGTTGGCCTTGTCCAGCTGTCCGTTTCTTTCCATGCTGGCTCGCTTGTCTTGGGTTGGCGATGCTCCTACATCATACACCTCGGCTTGAAAACTTTCATGGGCTCATGTCCATGAGCTCCTACACGGTCTGTCCATGCTTTTGAATCTCTGCTTCAGTCTCCCAACTGGCATCTTCCAATGGGTGATTCTTCCATTTGACCAGATACTCGAAGTATTGCTTGCGTCTGGTTTTCTTACCCACTCGCTTGTCCAGTATGCACTCTATCTGTGGCTTTTCTGCAATCGGCATTTGCTTCTGCCACTGGATTTCTGGTTGTTCATCACTTCTAGCTCCTACTTCCTCGGCCTTATATGGGTATAAGTCTAAGACATTGAATGTCGGATATATTCCGATGTCATCCGAAAATTCAATCTCATAATCATTTTCCCCCAATTTCTTTAGGACTCTACATGGCCCAATCTTCTTCATTTTCAGCTTGTTGTATGTTCCCCTTGGGAACCTTTCCTTCCTCAGATGTGCCAGAACCAGATCACCAACTTTGAACTGAAGTTTTCTCCGATGCTGGTCTGCTTTGCGCTTGTACTCCTGGTTTGATTCCAGCAATTGCTCCTTCACCCTGCTGTGAAGTTCTTCCATCGCCTCTGCGAATTTCTTTAGCACTTGCGCTGCTAGTAGCAGTCTGATCTGACTCCCTGATTTCAGAGATTCCTCTCAGCTGCCTGCCATATACAATCTCAAATGGACTTTTTCCTGTGCTCCTGTTCACTGAATCGTTGTAAGCAAACTCTGCCTGTGGCAACACATTGTCCCAGCTGTTGTGGTGCTCTGTCACCAAGCTTCTTAATAAATCTCCCAGGCTTCTATTTACCACCTCTGTTTGCCCATCCATCTAAGGATGATAGGCAGAACTAAACATTAAGTTAGTTCCCATATTCTTCCAGAGTGTCCTCCATAAATGACCAATGAATTCTGTATCCCTGTCTCATACTATGCTTCTGGGTAAACCATGAAGTCTAATGATCTCCTTGAAGAACAGATTGGCGATATGAGTCGCATCGTCGGTCTTATGGCATGGAGTAAAATGTTCCATCTTTGAAAACCTGTCGACCACCACAAATATCGAATCATGTCCTCTCTGCGTCCTTGTCAAACCCAGTACGAAATCCATGCTGATTTCATCCCACGACCTCTCTAGTATGGGTAAGGATTGATAGAATCCCGCATTCTGCTTCCGGCCCTTTGAATGCTTGAAAATTCTACATCTATCAAAACAATTCTTGACATCTGCTCACATGCCTGGCCAAAAGTATGCTTCGCTCAACTTCGTGAAGGTTTTTTCATGGCCAAAATGTCCTGCCAATCCACCACTATGTTTCTCCTTCAACAAGTTCTCCCTCATGGAGCAATTCGGAATACACAGTTGATTGCCTTTGAACAACAATCCATTTTGGATCATGTAGTCCATCCATGGGCTTCTGTCTCTGAGAACTGGATTCTCAGCTACCTCATATGCCTCTGCAAAATCTGCATCACCTGCATACATGTCCTTCAAATTTTCAAAACCCAATGTTTTGACTCGAAATTCCTGCAGCAGCAAACATTTCCTGCTCAAAGCATCAACCACTTTGTTAACAGTTCCTGAAATGTGTTTAATTACAAACATAAAAATTTTCATATACTCTACCCATTTAGCATGTTTCTGATTCAACTTCTCTTGTTGACTCACAAACTACAATGCATGATTATCACTATACAAAACAAATTCTTTTGGGATCAAGTAAGGCCTCCACTTCTTCAACACGTGTATAATAGCATAGAATTCTTTATCATACGTGGAGTATTTCAGCTTTTCCTCATGCAACTTCTCATTGAAATATGCAACTCGTCTGTCTTCCTGACTCAAGACCGCTCCTATGGCATATCCGCTTGCATCACACTTCACCGGAAATGTCTTCTTAAAATCCGGCAATACCAACACTGGTCGTTCTGTTATCTTCTGCTTCAATAGATTGAATCTCTTCTCGGCCTCTACTGTCCAATGAAAAGACTTATGTCGCTTCTTCACTGTGTCCATCATCGCTGCACTAATTCCACTGAAATTCCTGATGAACTTTCGGTAGAAACTAGATAAACTGTGGAAACTCCTCACCTCGAAAATGTTTCTCGGTGATGGCCAATTCTTAATTACTTCCACTTTGCTCGGATCCATCTTCAGTTCATTTTCCGAAATAAAAAAACCCAAATAAATGAGTTTCGTCTTCATAAATGAAGATTTCTTCATATTAATCAACAGCTTCTCCTGCTGTAGTTTCCTCGTCACAATGGCCAAATGTTTCAAATGTTCATCCTTTGTCTTACTGAAGATCAGTATATCGTCCAGATATACAACTACAAATTTCCCGATGAATTCCCTCAGGACTTCATTCATTAATCTCATGAATGTACTCGGTGCATTCGTCAAGCCAAACAGCATGACTAGCCATTCATACAAACCTTCGTTTGTCTTGAATGATGTTTTCCATGCATCGCCTTCTCTCATGCGAATCTGGTGATATCCACTCTTCAGATCAATCTTCGAAAAATAATTTTCCCCACTTAGGCAATCCATCAGATCATCCATTCTCGGCAGTGGAAATCTGTACCCGATGGTAATTTTGTTGATCGCTCTTGAGTCAGTGCACATTCTCCAACCTCCGTCTTTATTTGGACTAAGCACTATTGGAACGACACACAGACTCAAGCTTTCCTGGACTAATCCTTTGTCCAATAACTCCTGGACCTGCCTCTTGACCTCCTCATTTTCCTGTGGCGTCAACCTGTACGCATCCTTGTTCGGCAAACTAGCTCCTAGTATGAGGTCTATATGATGACACACACTCCTCATCGGTGGCAACGAATGAGGTAATTCGTCTACCATTATATCAGCGAACTCTTCCAGCAGTTCCTGAATTTCTTCCGTAAAATCATCCACTCTTGTGTTGGTCAAGACAACTTTCAGTTTCCTGACCACAAAGAATTGTGGATCTTCCTTCTTCTTCACTTCTTCCAGAAGTTCCTTCCCACTCATGAGAAGTACAGTATTCCTCGGTTCTGGTTTTACTTCCTTTTCTTTAATTGGAAGTAGCATGTGTGTTCTTCCATTCTTCTCCAAATTATACGTATTCATTTTCCCATCATGAACCACGTTCCTATCATATTGCCATGGTCTGCCTAGCAATAAATGACATACATCCATAGGGATAACATCACAGAGTATTTTATCATTGTATCCTCCTATCTTGATGTCAACTAAGCACTGTTTAGTGACACTCACCTGATGTCCCTTCTGTAGCCATGAGACTTTATATGGACTCGGGTGATCAGTTGTCTCCAGCTCTAATTTCTCCACCATCTCGGTTGAAACGAGATTGTCTGTGCTTCCACTGTCCACAATAACCTTGCATTTCCTGTCTTTGGTCTTGCATGTGGTTCTGAATAGTCTATTTCTTTGAGTCGTGTCCTCCACCTCCTTCTCGGGTGTTAAGAGAACCTTACGCATCATCAACGACCTTCCGTCTTCTGCGTCTTCAGCTTCAACATTTCTCCTCTGTGCCTCGGCGATGTGAGCTTCTCCTCCATCCTTTTTCCTATCTGGATAGTCAACTACTTTGTACCCATTCTTCCCACATGTGTAGCATGTGATGACTCCACCTTTGCCTCTTCCTCTACCTCGAGTACGAGGAAAAGTATTGGCATCCGAATAATGTCCTCTCTGCTCATTATGCTGTCCTCTCTGCTCAACATATTGTTGTCCTCGCTATGAGGTTCCTCCTCTTTCAACCTTACCCTGAGGTCTCTTCCATTCCTCCTTGGGCTTCTGGTGTTTATCCTGGGCAACTGCCTTGCTTCTGGGTTGACTTCTGCCTCGCCCTCGCTATCCTTGTTTACGACTCAGCTTCTCTTCTGCCTTTAAGGCCATATGATAAGCATCCTCCACCGTTTGGATGGTTTCCATGCTCAATTCATCCTGAATGTCATATCTCAGACCATTCAGATATCTAGCAGCCTTTTCATCATCGCTCTCCCGACGACCTGCTCTGATGTTGAGCTTGTAAAATTCCTCAGTGTATTCCTTCACTGTCATTAACTTCTATCTTAGGTTCTTCATTCTCCTGAATAGATTAATTTGGTAGTCCCTTGGAATGAACTTTGCCTTCATCTTCGCGATCATTCGATCCCAGCTTTTAATTTTCTGCTTACCTTTGCAGCGTCTATCAGCTTGTAGCTAGTCCCACCATAATGTTGCATGTCCCTTCAATTTCGTGACAGCATGCCTAACCTTTTTATCCTCTTCGATATCCTCATAATCGAAGTAAGTGTCAAGAGCTCTAATCCAATCTAACAACTCTTCTGCAACCAGACTTCCTTCATAAGTTGGAATGTCCATTTTTGTCTTTGAACTCATCCGGGCGATAGCTTTAATCAATCGCTCGTTGGCTGCATCTTTGGCTACAACTTCTCCTTGTGGTTCAGCTTCAACTTCACCTTCGGAGTCACTCAGATCTCTAGCATTGGTTGTGCGTCTCTGCGCTGCTTCCATATCTTCCATTCTGGCACGAAGATTTCATATTTCCCTCTCCATCTCTACATTCTGTCCTTGGATACTTCTTTCTCTAGACATCTCTCTTTCCCTAGACAGTTCCCTTTCCCCCTCTATATTGGGTGATTGTCTACCTCTTCTCGGCGGCATGGTGAAATTTTCTCTTCTCCTCTGTTACAGAAAACAGAGAGATTTTCTCGCTCTGATACCACTTGACGCAAACGGCCACCCAGGGCACGTCCGCTATCACCAGGACCTTCTCTTTCCTCATCCCGAAGAGATGAAACGCTTCTCCAATCCCTATTCGGGACCTTTCTGCACCCACAGGATGCTTCTTCGACGATCTCCCTTTGCCTTATCGGGAAATCGGAACTCGCTCGGTTGCGAGTCCTGCACTCGGGTCTCACAATCTCCAAAACCCAATGAAATTTCCACTTACGCCTTCCTTGCTTCTGTCGGGAATTATCCCATTGGGAAATCGGCCTTTGCAAGGTAGTGAATTACTCACCTCAAGGATTCCCGATTCCCGATCCGCGATGGCACTTCACTTCACTCCTCATCCCCCTCTGGCTAGCTCCTTTCGCAGGTGACCTATGACCCAGGAGACCACGACCCTTCTCCCCTATTGGAAATTCGGACTTCGCGGAATTGAACCGCGTGGAACCTATGCTCATGGGATCTTCGATTCTCCGATCCCTGATGCCACCTGTCCTCCTTTATTGTGTTCTACAGTCCCACATGCTAACCGATGGTTGTCGAGGTATCGCCTCTCACGACCTCACAGACTTTGACGCAAATCTTTGTGGCTCCCACTCGCGAACCTCCAAGCTCACGAGACGTCGATTCCACCTGTCGTCATCTCCCTACAAGGATTGACCTCCCAACACCTGTCCTCCACAGAAATGGTGTGACTATGGGACCCGTTGCGTTTCGCGAAATCGCGGTTTCTCCTGCTGCGATTTCGTTGTATGCGAGAACCCCGAAACGTCGAACCCCGACTCCACGGGATCTCACGCCACGTATCCCTGCTGTGATCAACGATCCTGATCCCCTGCTCCTTGATGCGTGTCTCACCGATCAATGGCTGAGATCCTTTCGAGAAATCGCGGATTGCGATTCCTTTCTACAAGAGTTTCGCGACCACAGAAACCCCGATTTATCGATGAGTCAAGTCCAGATGACTCACTGACTCCCTTTCTACTCATTCAGTCTTAAACATGGTTTAAATCTCCTGAGGTCTAACGACTGGCGGGACTTCGCTAGTTTCTTCTGCGAATCCTTACTGTCGATTCTCCTTCTTGAGATTTCTTGGAAATGACTAAGTGTCTCTTCTCAAGACTTGCTTTCTAAGCCTGCGCCTACAACCTCTGCTTGACCCTTCCTCGATCAAACCTTTTGTGTTCTCTCTCAACAATATTACGAAGGTGCTAACCCTCCTGAGTTTTTCCACTCTGATTATTTCAGATGGATTCGTGCACACTCCTCGCGCTCGACGTTCAACAACTTCTCAAATGTTGAATCCTTCTGACTCTGCGCACTTTCTACTGCAGCAGTCTTAGAACTCCTTCTCTCAGATTCACAACTGAGACTCCTTCCCCAGCCTGCGCACTCCTTGCACGACTTTGACAACCCAAATCCTCTTCTGGGTGATTGAGAGACGAAAGTTAAACCACCGAGCCTTCATCAACGCACTCCATGCAGATGAATTCAACTGCACACCTTGCAGGAATCTCCTGGCTCGGATAGAGAAACAATTGAAACTCATTCTATTTCTCTCTCAGACTTCAGTTTGAAACATGAAATCACATACACAACATATATAAAGAAAATGCATGCAAGAAACAAACATTCCTGAACATGACATCAATACACAGAGAAACAATACAACCATGTGCTTGAATCAAATCTTCTTTCTATTAATTCAACTGTCTGTACATGGGTGTTCTATACAGCTCTCTGCTTGCGCTCTCTTCTGAGTGCTTCCAATATGTTACAATAATACAATGAGGGTGTCTATATCCGTTTTCCCTCCTTCCATCTAAACTATCTAATCTAGAAATGAATCCTACTTACCTACATTAACTAGATTAAATGCCTCCTTATCTACTTCAGACAAGAGCATATGGCTCGAGGTCTGATACAATATACAAAAGGCGCTCTTTCATAAATGCATCATTTATACATTGGCTCATTCTCTTGAATGGAAATTCAAAAAGTTTCGGTTGGCCTTGTCCAGCTGTCCCTTGCTTTCCATGCTGGCTCGCTTGTCTTGGGCTGGCGATGCTCCTGCATCAACTTCCCACTTGGACATAGGGACATCATGTGGTTGTAGGAGTCCTTTCGGGTGATGGTGGTCGGCTTTCACTTGTTGACACTCAAGGCATTTGGCGACGAAATGGACTACATTGCGCTTCATGCCTACCCAAAAGAAGATCTTCCTCATATCTGCGTACATCTTCTTCACACCCAGATGCGCACAATAAAGTGCTCTATGGGCTTCCTTCAGTATGATGCTTCGAATATCCCCTTTCTTAGGGATGTACATCCTTCCTTGATATCTTAACAGTCCATCTGTTTCCAGACTATATCCCTCGTACTTTGGAACTAACTTCCTCCCACTCTGGAGGTTTGAAGTAACCTTTAAATACCAACTGTCTCCAGGTAGTTGTGTCAACACATGTTCCTTCAGATTGACCTTTAAGGTTACCAAGGAGAAGATACGTGGTCTCCTACTAAAGGCATCTGCGACCACATTTTCCTTTCCCTTTATATATGAAATACCAAAATCGTACTCACTCATAAACTCACTCCATCGCCTTTGCCTAGCATTCAGATCTCTTTGAGTGAAGAGATGTTTTAAACTTTGATGGTTCATTTTGAGCTCAAATTTTCACCCCATAAGATAGTGCCTCCAAAGTTTCAGAGCTAGCATTACAGCTGCTAACTCTAAATCATGAGTCGTGTATAACTCTTCATGCTTCTTCAACTTTCTTGACGCATAAGATATCACTCCTCCATCCTGCATTAGCACGGCCCCCAACCCTTGTTTCGAGGCATCTGTGCAGACCGTGAAGTCCTTTTCCATATCCGACACTCGTAGAATTGGCGCACTAGTTAGTAACCTCTTAAGCTCAACGAATGCACTATCACATTCTTCTGTCCATTCATACCTGACCCCCTTGCATTGCAAAGTGGTGATGGGTTTCGCTATTTTTGAGAATCCTTCCACAAATCTCCTGTAATAACCCGCTAGCCCCATGAATCTTCTCACCTCATGGGAACTTTTTGGCACTGGCCATTCCATAATGGCCTTTACCTTTTCTGGGTCCACAGAGATTCCCTTGCCGAAAATGATGTGACCTAAATAGTGGATCTCTCTCTGGAAGAAGGAACACTTCGATAACTTCCCATACAATTTGTTCTCTCTAAGGAAAGACAACAATATTCGCAAGTGTTCCTCGTGTTCTCTTTCATTCTTGGAATAGATGAGAATGTCATCTAGAAAAACTAGTACAAATCAATCTAAGTACTTCCGGAATACGCCGTTCATGAGGCTCATGAATACTGCAGGGGCATTGGTCAATCCGAAAGGTACCACAACAAACTCATAATGTCCAAACCGAGTTCGAAAGGCAGTTTTTGGGACATCACCTTCCTTAATCCTTAGTTGATGATACCCCGATCGCAATTCGATCTTTGAGAAGGCCGCTGCTCCTTTTATGTGATCGAAGAGGTCATCTATTCGCGGCATCAGGTACCTATTTTTCACTGTAGCACGGTGTAAGTCCCTGTAATCTACACACAGTCGTAAGGATCCATCCTTCTTCTTTACAAAAATTACAGGTGCGCCCCAAGGTGAGACACTGGGCCTTACTAGCCTTAAGTCTAGTAACTCCTTCAACTGCATTTGCAATTCGCAAAGTTTCGGCACCGTCATCTGATACGGAATCTTGAATATTGGTTCTGCACCAGGTTTTAGCTCAATAGTAAAATCAAGCTCCCTCTCAGGAGGTAATCCTGGTAACTCGTTCGGAAAAACATCCCAAAGTTCTGACAATACCGGGTACTGATCCAATGAGGGTCCCTTCCTTTCATTCACTACTTCCACTACATAAAGTCGACACACTTGTCTCAAGAATCGCTTGACCTTCATAGTTGATATAAATAGTAATGACACTTTTATCTGTACACCCTGGATATCTACTGGTTTTCCTTCATCATCGACACAAAGCACCCTCTTTGCGAAACAATCTACCAAAGCTCGATGAGTTGCTAACCAATCCATTCCAATGATTAGGTCATATGCCCCAAGAGCAGTGACGTATACCTTCAACCTGGTAGTTCACACTCCTAGGTCTACTATACAATTATCAACACTAGGTCCTACAACTTGCTTTTCCCTCGAAGCCATCTCGACTTGTTTAAAGTCATCGTGCTCATAGGCTGCCAACCCACTCTTTTCTAATGCAGATGGTGAAATGAAACTATCTGTCGCACCAGAATCAAACAAACTCATAACAATGACATGATTTAGCGTACATGATGACTCTACTACTGTGGATTGATGTTCGGCCTGGCGGTTATTAACCACTGCGTAAATCTGGTGGTTGCTACTTGCTCTCCCCATCGGTGCCTTTCCTTCTCTATGCACAAACCCTGATTGTAACTCTGGGTAGTCCCGTTAGTAATGGGGTCCCTCGCACCTCCAACAGGTAATACGAGATTGAACTGGTGCACTATTATGTGACTGATTCTGAAGTGAGTTCCTTCCCCTGGAACCCCTGCCCATACTAGTTGTTCCCCGAGATGGTCGTGGACATGTCTACACCGTTGGAGATGAACGAGATGCTGCACTAGCTGCCATTGAAATCCCTGTAGCTACTATCCTTGGCACGACTTTGTTACCATAAGGTGGTGGCCTTGAGCCCCCTCCCCTAGGAAATGTCCTCGGGGTCTTTCCTACGAATCCAGGGCGATGCGGAAATGTCGATCTTGTACCCCCAGTTAAGTTCATGTGTTCTTCCACGTAAGGCGCATTTTCTACCACCTCCGCTACTGAAGACGGTTTCCACATCCATGCCATACCTCTTATCTTCGGGTTCAATCCATAAATGAAGCGCTCTTCCTATCGTTGGTCATTGTCCATATACAAAACGTATTTGACTAGTTCCATAAACCTGATCTCATATTCTTCTACAATTCTTTTTCCTTGTACTAAGGCATGAAATGCCCCTACCTCTTGCTCCTCGTAGTATGCTGGTAGATATTTCCTTCGGAACCTCTCCTCGAAAAGTTCCCAAGATACTGTATCTGGGTAAGGTGTAGTTGTCTTTCCAAGTTGGCCCACCAGTTCAAGGCGTTGTCTCTTAACTGAAAATTTGTGATCTTAGCCTTTGAGTTGGACGCATAGTCCCTTAAGGCAAAACACCTTGTCATGCCTTCCAACCATGCTTCCGCACGTTCACTGGCGCGACCCCCGGAAAACTCCGGGAGTTTGATCTTCTGCAATTCTCGCTTGATGTCTTCAGGTGGAGGTCCTCCCCCTGAGTCCCTCGATGCTTCTGGACTACCCGTTCCAGACGATGGGAGTTCCACTTCAGTCCCTGCTGGTTGGCGTCCCTTTAAAGTCTCGTTAATGGCTTCCAACAAGCGCAGTATGAGGGATAGTTCGGGCGATGGTGGTGGTGGTGGTGGTGGTGTTGGCGGTGCCCGTGACGATGCTCCCCTGCCTCGACCCCTTTGAGTCTTGACCATCTTGTATGCCTTAAACTGCATCACCCCCCCCCC